>JAEIGM010000489.1:0-23670 GCA_018903735.1 Drosophila cardini
GCAGTGCACCAGTCCTTAGGTTGTTCGCCCTATCAAGCTTTGTTTGGATTGAATATGATCACTCATGGCGGTGATTATCGTCTACTAAAGAATGTATCTTTACTAGAAGAGCCGCATGGAGCTGTTCCTAGAGCAGATAAACTTGCCTTATTGCGGAAGGATTTGCAAAAGAATATTCGTACCGCTTATGAGCGTAATGCATCTCAGTATAATTTGCGGTCCAAACTGGTGTCTTATAAAGAAGGTCAAGAGGTATTTTAATGCTAAAATGGCACCACAGTTTGTTAAATGCCGAATTAAGAAAAAACTTGGAAATAGCTTTTATATTTTAGAAAATTTACAGGGTCAAGAGGTAGGAACATATCATGCAAAAGATATTCGTATCTGATTCCCGCTAATCTTCTATCTATCGAATCAGATTATCGTGTGTGTAATGGTCAGCAGCTGCACAGAATAACATTTTTGTTACAGCGCAAATCTGTCTTGACAAATTTGTCGCCTGCGCTGTAACGCGTGTAACGCAAGCCATGACAAACGAAAACAAGAAAGAAAAGTACAGTCGAGCACGCCCGACCGTAGAATACTCTCTGCCTTTTATTCCCGATCATTTTAATAAAATCAGTATCCGAGAATATCAACTGATAGTACTTGCTGTAAATGACGTTGAAAGACGGTCAGCTAGGAAGTTAAGCCTCTTTTATAGAGATATCTATGGTTTTAAGTCGAAAGTTTCCAAGTGATGCGGTGGCGCGAATGATTAGTATTCGATCGATGAACGGGAAGTCGTGGGTTCGACTCCTGGTCCGTCATCAAAAAGAATATATTTTATTGTGTTGTTTAAGTGTGTTGCATTATCGAAAAAAAAAATTGTTTATTAACAAATTATTTATAAACAATTGAAAAAAAAATTTATACTGGGTTTTGATAAAAAAAATTTTTTTATTACTAAATGTGCAACCGCGACTCGAACCCACGTCTCTGCGTTTGCCGACCAAGCACTTAACCTGCAACGCCATCACGACACTTGAAAGTTTCTTGCCCAAACCATACATATAAAAAAGGCTTAACTTCCTAGCTGGATAACTATTTTGTCAAAAATAGAATTTTGGTCGGCACGGCCAGCGTCTGCGAGCAGCGCTGCCGCTAGAAAGCAGCGAAAACGTTCGCTCACATGTTTGTATGCTTCTGTCTCGCTTGCACACATGCATTGACATTGCGTTCAATTATTAACTTTCTTACATGGATAGCTCTTTTGTTTATAGTCCGATTTATATGCAACTTTCAGGATAGTTTAATATATTTTGTCTTCAAACGAATGTGAAATAACAATACTGTACGATAAGAACATATGCCTTAAAATCGGCATTGAAGTTTGCAAATTATTTTATTTCTTGTGGGAAAAGGGGGCGTGGCAGTCCAAAATTTTTGATGACAATACAATTATGCCGTCTCTAGGAACCTGCGTACCAAAATGGGTGTTCCTAAGTGCCATAGTTACTGAGATATTCACCTAAAACATCAATTTTTTTACGAGGTGTTTCTAGTTTTTTGCTCATTGTGGGCGAACGGGGCGTGGCATCGAAAAAAAAAAAAGATTCTTGTATTGACTGACTTAATATCGAGTCGATAGAGACCAAATTCAAACTTGTAGCTCTTACCATCTCTGAAATCTGTTTGTTCATACGGACAGACGGACAGACGGACAGACAGACGGACAGACGGACAGACGGACATGGCTATATCGACTCGGCTTGTGATGCTGATCAAGAATATATATACTTTATGGGGTCTGCCACGCCTCCTTCTGCCTGTTACATACTTTTTTTTTTGCACAAACCCAATATACTCTCTCTTGCAGAGAGTATAAAAAGAGGGGAAAATACGATCACGAAGAGAAATATACAAACGAAAACAAGAAAGAAAAGAACAGTCGAGCACGCCCGACCGTAGAATACTCTCTGCCTTTTATTCCCGATCATTTTAATAAAATCAGTATCCGAGAATATCAACTGATAGTACTTGCTGTAAAAGACGTTGAAAGACGTTCAGCTAGGAAGCCTCTTTTATAGAGATATCTATGGTTTTAAGCCGAAAGTTTCCAAGTGATGCGGTGGCGCGAATGATTATTATTCGATCGATGAACGGGAAGTCGTGTGCAACCGCGACTCGAACCCACGTCTCTGCGTTCGCCGACCAAGCACTTAACCTGCAACGCCATCACGACACTTGAAAGTTTCTTGCCCAAACCATACATATAAAAAAGGCTTAACTTCCTAGCTGGATAACTATTTTGTCAAAAATAGAATTTTGGTCGGCTTGGCCAGCGTCTGCAAGCAGCGCTGCCGCTAGAAAGCAGCGAAAACGTTCGCTCCCATGTTTGTATGCTTCTGTCTCGCTTGCACACATGCATTGACATTGCGTTCAATTATTAACTTTCTTACATGGATAGCTCTTTTGTTTATAGTCCGATTTATATGCAACTTTCAGGATAGTTTAATATATTTTGTCTTCAAACGAATGTGAAATAACAATACTGTACGATAAGAACATATGCCTTAAAATCGGCATTGAAGTTTGCAAATTATTTTATTTCTTGTGGGAAAAGGGGGCGTGGCAGTCCAAAATTTTTGATGACAATACAATTATACCGTCTCTAGGAACCTGAGTATCAAAATGGGTGTTCCTAAGTGCCATAGTTACTGAGATATTCGCCTAAAACATCAATTTTTTACGAGGTGTTTCTAGTTTTTTGCTCATTGTGGGCGAACGGGGCGTGGCATCGAAAAAAAAAAGATTCTTGTATTGACTGACTTAATATCGAGTCGATAGAGACCAACTTCAAACTTGTAGCTCTTACCATCTCTGAAATCTGTTTGTTCATACGGACAGACGGACAGACAGACGGACAGACGGACATGGCTATATCGACTCGGCTTGTGATGCTGATCAAGAATATATATACTTTATGGGGTCTGCCACGCCTCCTTCTGCCTGTTACATACTTTTTTTTTTGCACAAACCCAATATACTCTCTCTTGCAGAGAGTATAATAACAATACTGTACGATAAGAACATATGCCTTAAAATCGGCATTGAAGTTTGCAAATTATTTTATTTCTTGTGGGAAAAGGGGGCGTGGCAGTCCAAAATTTTTGATGACAATACAATTATACCGTCTTTAGGAACCTGAGTATCAAAATGGGTGTTCCTAAGTGCCATAGTTACTGAGATATTCGCCTAAAACATCAATTTTTTACGAGGTGTTTCTAGTTTTTTGCTCATTGTGGGCGAACGGGGCGTGGCATCGAAAAAAAAAAGATTCTTGTATTGACTGACTTAATATCGAGTCGATAGAGACCAAATTCAAACTTGTAGCTCTTACCATCTCTGAAATCTGTTTGTTCATACGGACAGACGGACAGACGGACAGACAGACGGACAGACGGACATGGCTATATCGACTCGGCTTGTGATGCTGATCAAGAATATATATACTTTATGGGGTCTGCCACGCCTCCTTCTGCCTGTTACATACTTTTTTTTTGCACAAACCCAATATACTCTCTCTTGCAGAGAGTATAATAACAAAACTGTACGATAATAACATATGCCTTAAAATCGCCATTAAAGTTTGCAAATTATTTTATTTCTTGTGGGAAAAGGGGGCGTGGCAGTCCAAAATTTTTGATGACAATACAATTATACCGTCTTTAGGAACCTGAGTATCAAAATGGGTGTTCCTAAGTGCCATAGTTACTGAGATATTCGCCTAAAACATCAATTTTTTACGAGGTGTTTCTAGTTTTTTGCTCATTGTGGGCGAACGGGGCGTGGCATCGAAAAAAAAAAGATTCTTGTATTGACTGACTTAATATCGAGTCGATAGAGACCAAATTCAAACTTGTAGCTCTTACCATCTCTGAAATCTGTTTGTTCATACGGACAGACGGACAGACGGACAGACGGACATGGCTATATCGACTCGGCTTGTGATGCTGATCAAGAATATATATACTTTATGGGGTCTGCCACGCCTCCTTCTGCCTGTTACATACTTTTTTTTTGCACAAACCCAATATACTCTCTCTTGCAGAGAGTATAACAAGTAAGAAAGGCTGAAAAAGACCCCGTACTCATACCGTTGCCAATCATTGGCTACCAACCTATGTAGTAAGCATTTTTCCATACAAAAAAGAAAATGAAGAAGAACCTGATTGATTCCTATTTTATATATGTACATACATACATATATATGTAATTATATATATATATGTAAATATATATATATGTCCATATACATAATTAGATTTCCTTACATGCCTTGTTTTTTTTAAAATTATGTTTTGCGTAAAAACAAATCTCGTATTATAATTCAAAAGGAATACTTTTAATTTAATTTGAAATTAAAAATAAAGTTAATAATACTGTCGGCATTATATTAATTACTCTGTATTGGAGTATTACAATGGATAGTATTTGCAATAAAACTCTTTGAAACAAAAACATCAGTTTGTTATAGGGATGTGAATTGCCAAGAAAATACCGATATCGTTATTAATTAAAATATCACATTAAATCATGTATCGCGTTCGATATCGATATTATCTATAACAGACCATATAGATATCGACATAATGACCAATTGTCGCATTCAATATGATATCGCAATTATAATTACATATGGTATTGAATATCGATATATTACATATCGTATCGTATGTATATATCGTGTTGGATATCGATATATGATATATCGTATCGTATGCATACATGTGCGTGTATCGTCCGTAGGCAGCGCTGTCGATACACAAGCAGCGAAAACGTTCGCTCACATGTTTATATGTTTCTGTCTCGCTTGCACACATGCATTGACATTGCGTGCAATTGTTAACTTTGTTACGTGTCTAGCTCTTTTGTTTATTGTCCGATTTGTATGCAACTTTCAGGATAGTTTGTTATACTTTGTCTCCAAACAAATTTCAAATTACAATACCGTACGATAATTGCAAATGCCTTAAAAATGGCATTGAAGTTTGAAAATTATTTCATTCTTGTGGGAAAACGGGGCGTGGCAGTCCAAAAATTTTAATGACAATGCATTTATGCTGTCTCTAGCAACTTACATACCAAAAATGGTATTCCTAAGTGTTATAGTTACTGAGATATTCGCTTAAAACATCAATTTTTTCGTAGGTGACCATAGTTTTTTACAATTTGCGGAGGCGGTAAGGGGCGTGGCAAAGATTTGAAATAAACTTGATCTGCCTGACATAATGACGGACTTTCAATTTAAATTTGGTGGCTCTAGCTTTTGTAGTTTAAAAGATCCAGGTGTTCATACGGACAGACGGACAGACGGACATTGCTATATCGACTCGGCTGTTGATGCTGATCAAGAATATATATACTTTATGGGGTCTGCCACGCCTCCTTCTGCCTGTAACGCACATTTCGTTTCAGACAAACTTAATAGACCCCTCTACTCTTTTTTAGAGTACGGGGTCTAAAAAGAGGGGAAATTAAGTGAAAGAGCGCATGAGAGTAGTAATAGGAGTAGATAAGAATTAACAGCGAGCTTTCGGATGCAGTGTGCAAGTACACAAAGAGAAGGGGAAGAGATAAAGCAGAGAGCGGTGTTATCCGAAACGCGGATAAGGCGGATAGGCAAGAGCACCGTGGGTCCATATCGGTAAAATTCCAATCCGAGAGTGGTGAGCATGGAATATGGGCCTATAAAAGGAGACATCTTGCCAAAAATCGTTCTTTTTCTTTGGACGATTACCTTGGTGTCAGAAGGCCTGAATTACGTTAAAGTACCCAAGTACAGTTGCAACAAAAAAAAAAAAAAATTTTTTTTTGTGAAACAAAAAAATTAAGTTTTTTTGTTATTAGCGACCACGGTGGGGTTTGTGTTTCTTTTACTCCCGCCGTTTAATTGCTAATCTGCGCAGCGCAGCAGCTATTGCTGCTTCCCAAAAGAAAGGGTATGTGCCATAATTAAACTTAGTTCTTTTTAGAGAAACTAAGTTTTAATTATTATTTTTTTGTTATTTGCATATAGTTTCAGAAAAATTTCCACCCTAACCACGCCAGTAGATCACCTGGATCTTCTAAGTCGAGGTTAGGGTGACCAAAGTTCGGATAGTCCCCAATAAAAGCGAGGATAGAGGAGGGGACATAATCTGCATTTCATTTCGTCTCCACAGTCAGCAGCAGCGTGCAGTGAAAAATAAGTGCCATAAATCCCATAAAAACAACCCCAATAATGAAAATAAAAATATAAATAATATATTTATATTAAAAATAATGCAAATCAGTGCCTTAAAAATCTCTGTAAATAATTAGATATATATATATACATATATCTTACAAACATTTTGATCTGGTGCGTGCAAAAAGAAAGAAAAACAAGTAAGAAAGGCTACAGTCGAGAGAGCCGACTGTATAAGACCCCGTACTCATTCTAGTGCGCGTTTTATCATACAAATAAGTAATTTTCGAACGATTTGTCCTATGGGAGCTATAGGCTATAGTTGTCCGATCCGGACCAAACTTGGTGAGGATAGTTATAATGGTACCATACACATTATGTGTTAGTTTGGTTGCAATCGCTCAACTAAAACTTCATGTCTCCATACAAATCACCCATTTTCGACCGATTTGTCCTATGGGAGCTATAGGCTATAGTTGTCCGATCCGGACCAAACTTGGTGAGGATAGTTATAATGGTACCATACACATAATGTGTTAGTTTGGTTGCAATCGCTCAACTAAAACTTCATGTCTCCATACAAATCACCCATTTTCGACCGATTTTTCCTATGGGAGCTATAGGCTATAGTTGTCCGATCCGGACCAAATTTGGTGAGAATAGTTATAATGGTACCATACGCATAATGTGTTAGTTTGGTTGCAATCGCTCAACTAAAACTTCATGTCTCCATACAAATCACCCATTTTCGACCGATTTGTCCTATGGGAGCTATAGGCTATAGTTGTATGATCCGGACCAAACTTGGCGAGGATAGTTATAATGGTACCATACGCATAATGTGTTAGTTTGGTTGCAATCGCTCAACTAAAACTTCATGTCTCCATACAAATCACCCATTTTCGACCGATTTGTCCTATGGGATCCGGACCAAATTTAGTGAGGATAGTTAGATTGGTACCATACACATAATGTGTGAATTTCTCCCTAGCTCTAGTCGTTTTCAAGTTATGGTGATGTGAAAATAGTTTTTTACAATTTGCGGGGGCGGTAGACTGCTGGAGGGAAACCCAAACAAGGATCAACACCATCTGCACGCACCCGTCGTGACCCTTTTTAGACCCCGTACTCTAAAAAAGAGTATGGGGGTCTATTAGGTTTGTCTGAAGCGAAATGTGCGTAACAGGCAGAAGGAGGCGTGGCCGACCCCATAAAGTATAAATATTCTTGATCAGCATCAACAGCCGAGACGATATAGCAATGTCCGTCTGTCCGTCTGTCCGTCTGTCCGTCCGTCTGTATGAACACCTAGATCTTATAAACTATAAGAGCTAGAGCCACCAAATTTGGAATGAAAGTCCGTCTGCTTCGCGAGCAGATCAAGTTTATTTCAAATCTTTGCCACGCCCCTTACCGCCCCCGCAAATTGTTAAAAACAATTTTCACATCACCATAACTTAAAAACGACTAGAGCTAGGGAGACCAAATTCACACATTATGTATATGGTACTACTATAACTATCCTCACCAAGTTTGGTCCGGATCGGACAACTATAGCCTATAGCTCCCATAGGTCAAATCCGTCGAAAATGGGTGATTTGTATGGAGACTTGAAGTTTTAGTTGAGCGATTGCAACCAAACTTACACATTATGTGTAAGGTCGAGCGTTGTGAAAAACTTTGCTTTAACCAGATTTGCCAGAATCATCGTTATGCTTGGCATCGGATATTTGTCAGCAATAGTTTTCTGGTTTAGTTTCCTAAAATCGATCAGTAAACGTTTTTTCTTGTTGCCATTACTGTCGGTGCTCTTTTTGTCCACCACCCAAATCGGGTTATTGTATGGGGACCGCGACTTTCTTATGATATCGTTTTTAAACAGTTCATTTATTTCTGTGGCAACAAAATCTTCCACACCTCGCGGGTATGGGTATAGCTTTGAATAGATTTCCTTCTCGTCAGTTGTTCGTATTTTAGCAACGACGGAAGTATTGTACGGCAGTGACTCGTTAGGGTTAGCAAATGCCTTATCGTTCCTTTTGAGCATTTGAAGGAACTCGGTCCTCACTGCAAAAGGCACATCAAGGTCGATAACCTTAGTGTGGTTTACATTCAAGCATTCCTGGTAATGTATCGTTTCCGATCCACCCTGGATTAAAAGCTTGTTTTCCTTCAGGCTTATGGCGGCGTTGACCTGCTTTAATAGGTCAAGGCTTATTATCCCGTCAAATGTAGAAAGGTTGTCTAGTATAAACAAGTAAGAAAGGCTACAGTCGAGCGAGCCGACTGTAAAAGACCCCGTACTCACAGAAGTGCGCATTTTCCATTCGAAAAACAAGAAAAACTGAGTGATTCACATTTTGTATTCATACATTTTTATATACAAATGTATGTAAATATATACACAATTAAATGCACAATTTCCCTACTTGGCTTATTTTAAAAATATGCCGTGTTTTACAATTTGAAAATAAATTTAAATTTAATTTTAAATTTGAATTGAAGTAAAAAAAAAAAAATAATCAAAATAATTCACTGACGGGAATTCGAACCTCGGAGTCCACGCACACGCGTCAGTGCACTAACAGCTGCACCACGCCCCTCTCTTAAACGTGCTGGACTATCTGCATTTACATGTAATATTTTTTTGTTATATAACAAAAATTAATAAAATGTCCCTGACGGCGCTCGAACCCATGATCCCGGGTTCACATACAAGTGCGAAGAATTAGATCAGGCATCTTTCCTACTTAGACCACACTCCGCATTGAAGTTTATGTAAATAATTAAAAATTAAAAAGTAAACAAAAAACATATTTCACTGACTGGATTCGAACCCGGGATCCCGGTCTAACAAACACGTACGAAGCGCGAATTATGTATTAAAGCGTTTTTATTTAAGCGAAATACATCTGAGTGATTTGAGTGTAAAAATACAACTGATTTCTTATACAACTATTGGTTCCGATTCAATCTCGGTTGTCGTCTTATTTAATTCTAGGTGTTTACATTATGCAGCGAGAGCTGCGCCAAAGTGTTTATGTTTACATTTTGTGGTGTGGGCTATGCTGGGCTATGGTACATTGTGTTTACATTTATGTTCAATAGAGTTAAGGGCTGTCAACTATTCTTTTTACGCCTTTGGCTAATGGAATGCATAACTGTCAAATATTCTTATGACACTTTTGGTGTCTGGTATTTTTACATTAAAGTGGACTGTAAACCTTTTAATTCAGCTGAAAGTCTGGGATGGGATGCTAAAGGCATAACTCCTCCCCCCTTAAAGTACGAATTCTCCTGAATTCTTTTTACATTAATGTTAATATTTTGCTTTTTGCAGCGTAAGTATATATATATGATTAAACATAATACAATGATTAATATAAATATTAGTATAATGCCATTTGTTACTTTTTTCTGATATTTTAGTTCTGTTATTTCTTTTAGATTTTCAAAATTTTTTATAGTTAAATGATCAAAATTTATAGTGTTTTTGTAAGTTTGGTTTAAAATTTCTGTAGGGTAATAAAATTTTTCATAAAATTCTATTTTTTCATTAGAAAATGTTTCTGTTAAAATTTTTATATTGCAATTTCCAAATTGTATTAGATTATTTCCATTTAATATAATATTTCTGTCGTCGCAGTTTTGATATAATTTTTCTTCTCTGGCATTTTTAATTATTAATGTATCATCATCGATTTCTTCAATACTTGTTATGTTATTAAATATGAATTTGCAATTGTTGTTAATAGTACAACTTTTGCTTGGCTGAAGTTCTTTCAAAATTGTGTTTGGTTTGTATTCAAGTGTCTTATTGTTAATTTCGACGATTAAAAGATTTTCCTGATCTATTTGAATATATTCTTTGTTCGGCATTGGGATTAGTAATTTAACATTTACACTTATATAATTTTTAGGTATCTTAATTGCTATTATAATGCAATTATTCTTATATTTTAGTATCCCCATGCGGATTAATTTTAGTTTATAAAAATCAATGTCAAATCTATTTATTTCTTCTTCGGATAGGATTTCTGGTAATATAATATTGTTCTTAGCAGAGGCAATGCTTTCTTGAATGTAATTTACTTTGTATTCAATGTTCTTAAGTTTTTGCATTTGGTCAGTATGTATAATTTTCATTATTATTTTCTTATTTTGGGTGTTTATGCTTTGAAGTGTTTCGTTAATGATTATTCTATCGTGTTTAATAGTTTCTGCTAATGTTTGTATTGTGTCATTAAAATGGGAATTGATAACAATTTGTTGATTCATGTTGTTTATAATATTATGATTGTTCTGATCAATTGTGTCAAGATGTTCTAAAATGTCTGTCCTGTCTTCATCGTCCATGAGTCCAAATAGCCATTTATATGTGGTTCCTACAATGTTTAATACTCCTCTTTTGTTTCTATTATGTGGTGTTATAGATTTTATTTTTGCTCTAATTAAATTGATTTCTGTGAACAACTCATTCTTGTCTGTGATATTAACGCTTTTAATATTTGTTTCTATTTGGTTCATTATGTCAACTAATGGGTCAATATTAATAATATGCAATATTATAACTGTCTCATTTACTATTTCCGTTGGGTAAATTTGTATGGGTGTGTATCCTGCATTCAATTGAATTGGTTCAATTTGTAATCTTGTTTGTACCATTGTAAGTTTTAATAAAACGATGCAACATACGATAAATATCTGGGAAAAAAAAATTAGAGAAAACAAAATATATCATTGATATTGTATTTTATTAAGTATTTTTTTTTTTTTTTTTTTTTTTTTTTTTTTTTTATTGTAAATTGTTGTTTTCCTGATTTAACGGTCTTTTGATATTGCATGGATGAATATTTTTTAGTTCTGCAAATCTGAAGTAAGGTTCATCCTTATGTCTAACTCTTTTATAATTCTTGATTGGGCCTTTTTGTCTTTCTTCAGTGTACTCTTCTCTTGTATTATTTCGTTTAGTCAAAATATTTTTCTTATGTTCTTCAATGGTTATTTTAAGTTTTCTTTCATCTTCAATGTTCTTAGCATAATCTGGTGTGCACTTTATTGTAGAATGATAACGTTTATTGTAAGCTGCAATTGCTATCTGAATTTTGGATTCTATTGATATTTCGTTATTCTCTATTCCAGCTATAATTTCGATTAATGTGGAATGTAATCTTTCTATGTCTGCATTTCCTGTATGTGAATTTGGCTTTGTATAATGTACCTCAATTTCTTCTTTGCCTAAAAATTGAATTATCTGTTCTGCTCTAAATTCATTATCCATGATAATTTTCTGTGGCTTATTGAATTTTGCAAAGTGTTCAATCATGATTTGCATCTTGGTTCTCCAATTCCTATCTGTTATGTTGTAAGCGACTGCGAATTTTGTAAGTTTGTCTATGATTGTAACAAACGATTTGTGTTTTATATGGAAGATGTCTAAGTGTATAATTTGATTTTTTGTATCTGGGGTTTCTGTGAATTGAAATTTTGGTTTAATTGGATTTCTATCGTATTTTATTTCTTTACATTTTTTGCAATTGGATATTATTAACTGAATATGTTCTCTTAATTTTGGGTAATATATTTTATCCTTAAGCGAATTGAATGCTTCATTTATACCACTGTGTAATGAATCCTTAGTGTGGTATATGGAAATTTGTTTATGCAATTCTTCTTCACTTGATATTTCCTGTGCTCTTTTTGTGCATTTTAAAAATTTTATGTTTTTGCAATGGGAGAAAATGTTTATTAATATACATTGAATTTTGTGGTATATTGAATCTGGTACTTCTGAAAAAATTCCTACTGTTCCTTTTTCTATATTGTTTTGTAATTTTATTTCAATCTCTGATTCTGAATCAGCTGGATTAATTTCAATTATCTTTCTTCCGTGTTGTACAATAATGTTATCTGTTGCTGTATATGTTATAATAATCTGAGTTTTGTATTTATTGACAATGTCTTCTTTTATCCAAAAATGGGTTAATTCTTCTTCATCTGCAGAGTGCTGTGTGTTTGTGAGTTCAAAGTTAGATTCATCTTTATTTTCATTATTTATTAGCTGAGCTGTTTGCTGCCTGCTTAAAAAGTCTGCTACTTTGTTATCTTTTCCTTTTAAATATGTTATATCATAATCAAATTCTTGTAATTTTAAAATCCATCTCTGGTGTCTAGTGGTCATTTCTTTTCCCTTAAATTTTGAATTTAGGTATTTAATAGGGGCATGATCTGTTATGATGTGGAATTTGTTTCCTACCAAATAGTGTTTAAAATAATTTACGGCATGTACGATGGATAAAAATTCTTTGTCAATTGTACTATAGTTTTTCTCGTGTTTGTTGAGTGTTCGTGACACAAATGCTATTGGTTGTCCTTGTTGAGACAACACTGCACCTATAGCGTAATCACTAGCATCTGTAGTGATTGTAAATGGTTTGTCAAATTCTGGATATTTCAAAATTGGGTGTGAGCTTATAAGAGCTTTGAGATTCTCAAATGCATCAATATACTGCGGGTCATTTGTGTTTATTGTCATTCCTTTTTGTAAATATCTTATCATTGGATAAGCTATTTTGGAATAGTCTTTAATAAATTTCCTGTAAAATCCGGTCATGCCGAGAAACCCTTTTAATTGTTTTTCGGTTTTTGGTAACTGGATTTCCTGTATAGCTTCTATTTTCTTTGGGTTTGGTTTCAAACCTTCTTTAGTAAGAATGTGTCCTAAATATTCTGTATGTTTTTTCATAAACGAGCATTTGTTTGGCTGAATTTTCAAATTATGTTTTCGTAGTACTTTAAAAAAATTTTTTCAAGAGCGATTTTGTGTTCTTCAAGTGTTGTTGAGAATATTAATATATCATCAAGATACACTACACAAATTTTGTTTATGTAGTCTCTTAAAATCTCATTCATCAATCTCTGGAATGTGGCTGGGGCATTTTTTCAGCCCGAATGGCATTCGTACATATTCATAAAGACCCATTGGTGTTATGAAAGCTGTTTTTTCTATGTCTTCTTCTGCCATTAAAATTTGATGATATCCCTTAGCTAAGTCTAGAGTAGTAAAGTATTGGGCTTTACCAAGTTTGTCCAATACAGCGTCCATGATAGGTATAGGATACTTATCTGGAACGGTTACTTGGTTTAGTCTCCTATAGTCTACGCAAATGCGGTATTTTTGAATACCTGACTTGTCTATTTTTTTCGGAATCACACATATAGGTGAACTGTATTTACTTCGGCTTTTCCTTATAATTCCACTTTTTTCCATTTCTATAATTTGATTTCTCACTTCCTCCTCATATTTTGGGGAAACCCTATAGAGTTTTGAGTTAATGTGATGGTCTGTGGTTGTTCTGATTTTATGAACTATTGTATTGGTGTTGGTTAACTGATCTCCTTCTTTGAAGTATAGTTTTTCATATTTTTTCGTTAAATTTTGTATTATTTGAGCCTCCTCAACATTTAATTCATCAAGCCTAAGATCATCAATTTCACTTACTTCCATAACGCAAATGTCTTCTGACAGTTTGGATAGGAACGGAATTTCGACCCCATTGTTAAGCTTTATTCTTTTGTTTTTAAAATCAATATTTTCCACATTTCCTTGGATAAAATCCATGCCCAATAGAAAATCATAAGGTTTTTCTAGGGACATAGCTACCCATCGTGTTCGTGCAACATCTGAATATTTGAACTCACTTGGTACTTTTGTTTTGACCAAATAATTGTTATTTTTTATTTCTCCATTAATAGTATAAATTGTTTTTGAAAATTTTTCAATTATTGTATATTTTGTTGTGTGTACATTTGTAGTGTTTAGTATGCTTATGGTAGACCCTGTGTCTACTAGGATTAGAAATGTGTCTCCCTCAATTGTTCCCTTGATATAAATTTTTCTATGGTCCGAGGCTAATTTGTAAAAAACTCATCTTGCTTGTTTTCAATGTTTGTATTGTTATTTGCTTCTTCATCATTTAGATTGTCTACACTCATTGCTTCTGGTGGTGGTTGTTGATTATTTTGCTGTTGATTAGCATTATAGTTTTGTCTTGTTGTCTGATTTTGTTGCTGTCTGTTATAGTTTTGGTTCTGCCTTACGTTCTGTGTTTGCTGTCTGTTAACATTTTGGTTTTGTCTAGTGTTTTGGCTTTGCTGTTGCCTATTCTGATACTGGTCGTTTCTAACCATTTGGCTATTCTGTTGTCTATTTGGGTTTTGGTCGTTGTTATTTTGTTGGTGTTGTTCATTATAACGATTGTTGTTAGTGTTGCGGTATTGAGGATTTCTGTTATCAGTGTGTTGTTTTGAATTCTGATTATATTGATCATTGTTCTGTCTGTTATTATTATAAGAAGAATAATCATTATCTTTGTTGATTAATAGTTTTTTATTCAGGTTTCCGAAATTAAGTCCAATAAATTTGGCTATTTCATTTCTAACTTCTGATAGGGTAGTTTTATTCATTATGGCTATTGCCATTGGTCCACATGCCAATTCTTTTACTCTTTGTATTAATAATCCACTGAGGATATCAACTAGTCTACTATTATTTTCAAAAACAGAAAAATCGGTTATTTCTTCCACTATTGTTCTTATTTTATAATCTAAATCTTTAACACTAGTTACCCTTAGATTATTTATTTTTCTGGTCAGACCCATCTGGTCGGTCCTCGGTCTATAATGGTGTCTTAAGCGGATTTTGCAATCTTCCCAGTTAGCTGGTGGGTTAATATTTAACATAGTTCTAGCCTGACCTTGAATCTTTGTGTTGAATATTACTGTGAAAACCTGTCCATCGTCGTCGTACTCCTCCATGATTTGGTCCACTGCAGAGATGAATCCATGTAAGGTTCCTTCCTGTCCACTAAAAACTGGTAAGTATCTCGTTTCCTTTTCTATGCAATTCCTCTGGGTTGTCACTGGGTTTCTGCTCTCTCCATGCTTGGCGGCAATTACTGCTGTTAGTAATTGGATGCACTGCTGCATTTCGTTAATTTGTTGTTGGTTTGCCATCTTGGGGTTTTGGTTGGTTTATAATTTTTTAAGAATTTGTTTTTTATTTCACAAATTTTGTTTTATTTTATTGTTTCGTTTTCTCGGATGATATCCAGAGTTTCCACAATAATTGTTTTTAATTATTTTGTATATTTTGCACAGTTTTTTCTATTGTTTCGTTTGCTTAGATTAGATCTAAAGTTTCCACAATAGTTGTTTCTGCACTGTTTTTAGTTTTTAACACACAATTCTTTTATTGTTTCGTTAACTTTGATGCACTATCAATGTTTCCACAATAATTTTCGAACAGTTGTTATTTATTTTGAGCACACAATTCTTTTATTGTTTCGTTATCTTGGATAAATCCAAAGTTTCCACAATAATTTTCGATCTGTGGCTACTTGAGTACCGGCTGCGCCAATTATGTATTAAAGCGTTTTTATTTAAGCGAAATACATCTGAGTGATTTGAGTGTAAAAATACAACTGATTTCTTATACAACTATTGGTGCCGATTCAATCTCGGTTGTCGTCTTATTTAATTCTAGGTGTTTACATTATGCAGCGAGAGCTGCGCCAAAGTGTTTATGTTTACATTTTGTGGTGTGGGCTATGCTGGGCTATGGTACATTGTGTTTACATTTATGTTCAATAGAGTTAAGGGCTGTCAACTATTCTTTTTACGCCTTTGGCTAATGGAATGCATAACTGTCAAATATTCTTATGACACTTTTGGTGTCTGGTATTTTTACATTAAAGTGGACTGTAAACCTTTTAATTCAGCTGAAAGTCTGGGATGGGATGCTAAAGGCATAACTCGCGCGTCTCTACTACCTAGACTACGCTCCTTATTAAAGTTGCAGTAGCTAAACGTAGAGTTAAATCTTTTATTGCAAGCAAGTGTAAACAAACAATTTATTCATAAAATTCAGCATTTTTGATTAATTTGTTTTATATGTTGTTGTTGTCCGATTTGGACCAAATTTGGTGATGATACTTTTAATAATTATACACACATCCTGTGTGAGTTTGGTTGCGATAGGCCAACTAACATTACATGTCTTCATACAAATTTTTTATTTGTGAGCGATTTGTCCTATGGGAGCTATAGGCTATAGTTGTCCGATCCGGATCAAACTTGGTGAGGACAGTTATATTGGTACCATACACATAATGTGTGAATTTGGTCTCTCTAGCTCTAGTCGTTTTCAAGTTATAGTGATGTGAAAATAGTTTTTTACAATTTGCGGGGGCGGTAGGGGGCGTGGCATAAATTTGAAATAAACTTAACCTGCCTGACATATAGACGGACTTTCATTCCAAATTTGGCTGCTCTAGCTCGTGTAGTTTAGAAGATCCAGGTGTTCATACGGACGGACAGACAGACAGACAGACAGACAGACGGACAGACGGACATCGCTATATCGACTCGGCTGTTGATGCTGATCAAGAATATATATACTTTATGGGGTCGGCCACGCCTCCTTCTGCCTGTTACGCACATTTCGCTTCAGACAAACTTAATAGACCCCTCTACTCTTTTTTAGAGTACGGGGTCTAAAAACAAGTAAGAAAGGCTACAGTCGAGCGAGCCGACTGTAAAAGACCCCGTACTCACAGAAGTGCGCATTTTCCATTCGAAAAACAAGAAAAACTGAGTGATTCACATTTTGTATTCATACATTTTTATATACAAATGTATGTAAATATATACACAATTAAATGCACAATTTCCTTACTTGGCTTATTTTAAAAATATGCCGTGTTTTACAATTTAAAATTAAATTTAAATTTAATTTTAAATTTGAATTGAAATAAAAAAAAAACAAGAAAGAAAGGTTATCTTCGGCTTGCCGAAGATTAAATACCCTTGCAGTCATGCATGTTGCGTTCATTGGATTCAGTTACCAGTGGTTCCTATGGATGCTGTATGATATAATAGTCCGATTTAGATGAGATTTGGTCAGTATATAGGGAATAATAGCAAAGGAGTAGTGCGTGAATTTAGCTGAAATCGCTTAATAGACTTTACAGATTTTCATACCATGCCTTTAAACTGATTGTTCCTATGGCAGCTATATGATATAGTGGTTCGATCCGAATGAAATTTGGTCAACAGCTAGGGAATGATAGCAAATGTTTATGGCGTGAGTTTGGTTGAAATCGCTCAATCGACACTGAATATTTTCATACTAGGCATTTTCATCATTATCAACCGATTGTTCCTATGGAAGCTATATGATATAGTAGTCCGAATTGGATGAAATTTGGTCAGCATATAGGGAATGATAGCTTATGCGTACTGCGTGAATTTGGTTGAAATCGATCAATAGACATTAAAAATTTTCATACTAAGCCTTTGAACCGATTGTTCCTATGGCAGCTATATGATATAGTGGTTCGATCCGAATGAAATTTGGTCAACAGCTGGAGAATGATGGCAAATGTTTATGGCGTGAGTTTGGTTGAAATTGCTCAATCGACACTGAAAATTTTCATACTAGGCATTTTCATCATTTTCAACCGATTGTTCCTATGGCAGCTATATGATATAGTGGTCCGATTCGGATGAAATTTGGTTTGCACATGGGATTTGGTACTAAATGCATATAGACTTAATTTGGTTGAAATAGCTCAAAAAAAATTTTTTTTGCAACCGATTGTTCCTATGGGAGCTATATGATATAGTCATCCGATCCGGCCGATTTTAACAAATGATCTGCCTGCAGAGAGAATACACATCTGTACCAAGTTTCATCAAGATAGCTTTAAAACTGAGAGACTAGTTCGCATAGAAACAGACGGACAGACGGACAGACAGACGGACATGGCTATATCGACTCGCCTGTTGATGCTGATCAAGAATATATATACTTTATGGGGTCGGAGATGCCTCCTTCAATGCGTTACAAACTTCGTGACAAAATTAATATACCCTCTGCAAGGGTATAAAAATTATTGCACGCTGAAAGAAAAATGATTAAATTATGTAGAACAATTTAAAAGTCAGAAAAATGCCGACAAATAAAATATTCCTTTTTTCATTTATTTTTTGATTTAAAGTAAAATAAAATTATTCTTTACTTATGCCCTACATGCACTAGATATATTGATTTAATTAAAAGATTTAATTAAAAAATAAAAAAACAACAACGCTAACCCACTGAATCCTAAAATATGCACTTGAATAAAAACCTATAAAAAATTTAATAAATAATACAAATGTAAACGTATCACATATTAATGAAGAAATATTTCGTATCTGGCATTCTTGAATATTGTCACTGGAATTTAATAGAAATAGATACCATGAGTCAGGTTAAATAAAATTAATGTTAAGCTGAAAACTAAAATGAAGGTTTGAGTTTGTTATCAGGGGCTATGAAATGTTAGGGTGTTAAAATAAATAATTAGGGCATCTCACAGACTCGCAAGGAGATTCAATGGAAGGGGAGGGTAAAGACCGCGAGGATCAAACAACATCTTTGATCCTGCACCGAACAATTGTTTAAAGATTTTAATTCGCTTTTCACTTGTTTTATAATATTGGTTACTATTGGTTTGTATTTTGGAAGCTCGGCTTTCTCTTTTAGATTTTGAATAGTTTCAGTAGGGACTCTATAATAATAATTTTTATGTCGCGGGAACTTAGGACACAGCAAACCCACCCCACCCCGAAAGAGCTAGGGTATTAAAGGGACCCGACCACCGCTGTGAAACCGAGGGTCCACGTGTGTTTCTTTCAGGACTCACATTGGCGTTCAAGGCGTTGCCACTTTGATTTTTTGGCTAACTTTTTGGAGCATGAACGACAAGTTTAAAAACACGCGAATGATGTTACATGTTTTATGTATTTTAAAATTATTTATTAATTTAAAACAAGAAAGAAAAGTACAGTCGAGCACGCCCGACCGTAGAAAACTCTCTGCAATTTATTCCCGATCATTTAATAAAATCGGTATCCAAGTATATCAATTGATACTTGAAAGAGAACACGTTGAAACAAAAACATCTGATTGTATGAATACACACACATATACATTTGACATTATAAGTATGCACGCACATATGTATGTGTGTATATGTAACACATACACAATTGGTTCGCACAGCCAGCATTCGCGGGCAGCGCTGCCGCTAGAAAGCAGCCAAAATGTTCGCTCACATGTTTGTATGTTTCTATCTCGCTCGCAAACATGCAGAGAAATGGCGTTAAATTATAAACTTTGTTACGTGTCTAGCTCTTTTGTTTATTGTCCGATTTATATGCAACTTTCAGGACAGTTTAATATAATTTGTCTCCAAACGAATGTGAAATTACGATACTGTACGATAAAAACATATGCCTTAAAATCGGCATTGAAGTTTACAAATTATTTTATTTCTTGTGGGAAAAGGGGGCGTGGCAGTCCAAAACTTTTAATTACAATGCATTTATGCCATCTCTAAGAACCTGCATACCAATATTGGTGTTCCTAAGTGACACAGTTACTGATTTATTCGCCCAAAACATCAATTTTTACAAGGTGTGTCTAGTTTTTTGATCATTGTGGTCGAATGGGGCGTGACATCGAAAAAAAAAGATTCTTGTATTGACTGACTTAATATCGAGTCGATTGTGACTAAATTCAAACTTGTAGCTCTTACCATAGCTGAGATCCGTTTGTTCATACGGACGGACAGACAGACGGACATGTCTATATCGACTCGGCTTGTGATGCTGATCAAGAATATATATACTTTATGTATCGGCCACGCCTCCTTCTGTCTGTTACATACTTTTTTTTCACAAACCCATTATACTCTCTCTTGCAGAGAGTATAAAAAGTAGTTTAGCTTAAAACAAATACATTTTTTGTGTTTTAACAAGTGATAAGTGAAACGATCGCTGTCATCGATAAATATTGAGGGGTGACAATGCGTTTTCATTGAGAATGCAGCCCTTGACTTTTGCATGTACCGCGAGTGAAGGATATATTGTGAAAATTGTGAAAAAGGTATGTTGTAGGCAAATAATTAAATAATAAGGGTGTTTCAACTACATTCGCTTAAAGTACTTCTTTGAGAGATACAAATATTTTGAATAATAATGTATTTTTTATTATACCCGTTACTCGTAGAGTAAAAGGGTATATTGTATTCGTTGGAATGTATGTAACAGGGAGAAGGAGACATGGCAGACCCCATAAAGTATATATATTCTTGATCAGCATGACTAGCCGAGTCGATATAGCCATGTCCGTCTGTCCGTCTGTCCGTCCGTCCGTCTGTCCGTCTGTGTGAACAAAAGGATCTCAGAGACTATAAGAGCTAGAAAGGCCCGATGGTCGCAAACGAAAGATAAAATGCCCAAGCAGTACAAGTTTGTTTTTGTTTTTTGACACGCCCACTTTAGAGCGTTCTATGTGCATACAAAGGTAAAAACAGGTAAAAATAGCATGTTTTAGTATTAAAAACTTTTTTGTTAGCAATGCTATCTAAACCAAATTGACACAGAAAGTACACGTCTAAGGAGTACATATACTGACCAAGTTTGATCCAAATCGGACAACTATATCGTATAGCTCCCATAGGGACATTTGGTCAAAAACACGCTCCAAATATGAATTTATATGAATAACTTTTGCGTGGGCCATGCAATTTTAGTGAAACTCACACAGAATATATCTGTCAATAATAGAAACATATTGACTAAGTTTCATCCAAATCGGACAACTATATCGTATAGCTCCCATAGGGACAATTGGTCAAAAGTACGCTCCAAATATGAATTTATATGAATAACTTTTGCGTGGGCCAAGCAATTTTAGTGAAACTCACACAGAATATATTTGTCAATAATATAAACATGCTGACCAAGTTTCATTCAAATCGGACGACTATATCGTATAGCTCCCATAGGGACGATCGGGTAAAAATACGCTGTAAATATGAATTTGTATGAACATTTTCTGTATTTCCCAAGTCATCTGAATTAAAATCAATAGGGTCGATTGCCTAAACGATTGTACTATTATTATTATCATATCCCATTGTTAATAATATAATTAAACTGAGTAACGGGTATCCTAAAGTCGCGAGGCGACTATAGCATTCTTTCTTGTTTATTTTTAGACCCCGTACTCTAAAAAAGAGTAGAGGGGTCTATTAGGTTTGTCTGAAGCGAAATGTGCGTAACAGGCAGTAGGAGGCGTGGCCGACCCCATAAAGTATATATATTCTTGATCAGCATCAACAGCCGAGACGATATAGCAATGTCCGTCTGTCCGTCTGTCCGTACGTCCGTCCGTCTGTATGAACACCGGGATCTTCTAAACTATAAGAGCTAGAGCCACCAAATTTGGAATGAAAGTCCGTCTGCTTCGCGAGCAGATCAAGTTTATTTCAAATCTTTGCCACGCCCCTTACCGCCCCCGCAAATTGTTAAAAACAATTTTCACATCACCATAACTTAAAAACGACTAGAGCTAGGGAGACCAAATTCACACATTATGTGTATGGTACTACTATAACTATCCTCACCAAGTTTGGTCCGGATCGGACAACTATAGCCTATAGCTCCCATAGGTCAAATCCGTCGAAAATGGGTGATTTGTATGGAGACTTGAAGTTTTAGTTGAGCGATTGCAACCAAACTTACACATTATGTGTAAGGTCGAGCGTTGTGAAAAACTTTGCTTTAACCAGATTTGCCAGAATCATCGTTATGCTTGGCATCGGATATTTGTCAGCAATAGTTTTCTGGTTTAGTTTCCTAAAATCGATCACTAAACGTTTTTTCTTGTTGCCATTACTGTCGGTGCTCTTTTTGTCCACCACCCAAATCGGGTTATTGTATGGGGACCGCGACTTTCTTATGATATCGTTTTTAAACAGTTCATTTATTTCTGTGGCAACAAAATCTTCCACACCTCGCGGGTATGGGTATAGCTTTGAATAGATTTCCTTCTCGTCAGTTGTTCGTATTTTAGCAACGACGGAAGTATTGTACGGCAGTGACTCGTTAGGGTTAGCAAATGCCTTATCGTTCCTTTTGAGCATTTGAAGGAACTCGGTCCTCACTGCAAAAGGCACATCAAGGTCGATAACCTTAGTGTGGTTTACATTCAAGCATTCCTGGTAATGTATCGTTTCCGATCCACCCTGGATTAAAAGCTTGTTTTCCTTCAGGCTTATGGCGGCGTTGACCTGCTTTAATAGGTCAAGGCTTATTATCCCGTCAAATGTAGAAAGGTTGTCTAGTATAAACAAGTAAGAAAGGCTACAGTCGAGCGAGCCGACTGTAAAAGACCCCGTACTCACAGAAGTGCGCATTTTCCATTCGAAAAACAAGAAAAACTGAGTGATTCACATTTTGTATTCATACATTTTTATATACAAATGTATGTAAATATATACACAATTAAATGCACAATTTCCCTACTTGGCTTATTTTAAAAATATGCCGTGTTTTACAATTTGAAAATAAATTTAAATTTAATTTTAAATTTGAATTGAAGTAAAAAAAAAAAATAATCAAAATAATTCACTGACGGGAATTCGAACCTCGGAGTCCACGCACACGCGTCAGTGCACTAACAGCTGCACCACGCCCCTCTCTTAAACGTGCTGGACTATCTGCATTTACATGTAATATTTTTTTGTTATATAACAAAAATTAATAAAATGTCCCTGACGGCGCTCGAACCCATGATCCCGGGTTCACATACAAGTGCGAAGAATTAGATCAGGCATCTTTCCTACTTAGACCACACTCCGCATTGAAGTTTATGTAAATAATTAAAATTTAAAAAGTAAACAAATAGCATTTGTCACTGACTGGATTCGAACCCGGGACCCCGGGCTAACCAACACGTACGAAAAGCGCGCATCTCTACTACCTAGCCCACGCTCCTTATTGTAGTGGCAGTAGCTAAACGTAGAGTTAAATCTTTTATAATAATTGTTTAGTTATTATAAGTCTGTAAGTTTGGTTGCGATCGCTCAACTAACATTACGTGTCTTCATACAAATTTTTTATTTTTGACCGATTTGTCCTATGGGAGCTATAGGCTATAGTTGTCCGATCCAGATCAAACTTGGTGAGGATAGTTATATTGGTACCATAAACATAATGTGTGAATTTGGTCTCTCTAGCTCTAGTAGTTTTCAAGTTATGGTGATGTGAAAATTGTTTTTTGCAATTTGCGGGGGCGGTAAGGGGCGTGGCAAAGATTTGAAATAAACTTGATATGCTCGCGAAGCAGACGGACTTTCATTCCAAATTTGGTGGCTCTAGCTCTTGTAGTTTAAAAGATCTAGGTGATCATACAGACGGACGGACAGACGGACAGACGGACATTGCTATATCGTCTCGGCTGTTGATGCTGATCAAGAATATATATACTTTATGGGGTCGGCCACGCCTCCTTCAGCCTGTTACGCACATTTCGCTTCAGACAAACCTAATAGACCCCATTACTC
>JAEIGM010000399.1:0-30716 GCA_018903735.1 Drosophila cardini
TCCGATTCAAAATCGGTTGAGTTTTGACAGAGATAGCTTGGATCAAGGCCCGAAATGTGAGGATTCGAAAATGAGGTCTAAAAATCCTCTAAGACCTCTAGAAACGCCAGAAAATGCTTAAAACAAAAAAACAAATGAAAAAATTTTAAATTGACGAAATCAAGATTATTTTGATGCAGAGTCGATATAAATGAAAAATTATTGAATTAAATGGTATTCCGATTCAAAATCGGTTGAGTTTTGACAGAGATAGCCAAAATCAAGGCCCGAAATGTGAGGATTCGAAAATAACGTCTAAAATCCTCTAAGACCTCTAGAAACGCCAGAAAATGCAAAAACAAAAAATAAATGAAAAAATTTTAAATTGACGAAATCAAGATTATTTTGATGCAGAGTTGATATAAATGAAAATTATTGAATTAAATGGTATTCCGATTCAAAATCGGTTGAGTTTCGACAGAGATAGCCAAGATCAAGGCCCGAAATGTGAGGATTCGAAAATAACGTCTAAAATCCTCTAAGACCTCTAGAAACGCCAGAAAATGCAAAAACAAAAAAATAAATGAAAAAATTTTAAATTGACGAAATCAAGATTATTTTGATGCAGAGTCGATATAAATGAAAATTATTGAATTAAATGGTATTCCGATTCAAAATCGGTTGAGTTTTGACAGAGATAGCTAAGATCAAGGCCCGAAATGTGAGGATTCGAAAATAACGTCTAAAATCATCTAAGACCTCTAGAAACGCCAGAAAATGCAAAAACAAAAAATAAATGAAAAAATTTTAAATTGACGAAATCAAGATTATTTTGATGCAGAGTCGATATAAATGAAAATTATTGAATTAAATGGTATTCCGATTCAAAATCGGTTGAGTTTTGACAGAGATAGCCAAAATCAAGGCCCGAAATGTGAGGATTCGAAAATAACGTCTAAAATCCTCTAAGACCTCTAGAAACGCCAGAAAATGCAAAAACAAAAAATAAATGAAAAAAATTTTAAATTGACGAAATCAAGATTATTTTGATGCAGAGTCGATATAAATGAAAATTATTGAATTAAACGGTATTCCGATTCAAAATCGGTTGAGTTTTGACAGAGATAGCTAAGATCAAGGCCCGAAATGTGAGGATTCGAAAATAACGTCTAAAATCGTCTAAGACCTCTAGAAACGCCAGAAAACGCAAAAACAAAAAATAAATGAAAAAATTTTAAATTGACGAAATCAAGATTATTTTGATGCAGAGTCGATATAAATGAAAATTATTGAATTAAATGGTATTCCGATTCAAAATCGGTTGAATTTTGACAGAGATAGCTAAGATCAAGGCCCGAAATGTGAGGATTCGAAAATAACGTCTAAAATCCTCTAAGACCTCTAGAAACGCCAGAAAATGCAAAAACAAAAAATAAATGAAAAAATTTTAAATTGACGAAATCAAGATTATTTTGATGCAGAGTCGATATAAATGAAAATTATTGAATTAAATGGTATTCCGATTCAAAATCGGTTGAATTTTGACAGAGATAGCTAAGATCAAGGCCTGAAATGTGAGGATTCGAAAATAACGTCTAAAATCGTCTACGACCTCTAGAAACGCCAGAAAATGCAAAAACAAAAAATAAATGAAAAAATTTTAAATTGACGAAATCAAGATTATTTTGATGCAGAGTCGATATAAATGAAAATTATTGAATTAAATGGTATTCCGATTCAAAATCGGTTGACTTTCGACAGAGATAGCTAAAATCAAGGCCCGAAATGTGAGGATTCGAAAATAACGTCTAAAATCCTCTAAGACCTCTAGAAACGCCAAAAAATGCAAAAACAAAAAATAAATGAAAAAATTTTAAATTGACGAAATCAAGATTATTTTGATGCAGAGTCGATATAAATGAAAATTATTGAATTAAATGGTATTCCGATTCAAAATCGGTTGAGTTTTGACAGAGATAGCTAAGATCAAGGCCCGAAATGTGAGGATTCGAAAATAACGTCTAAAATCCTCTAAGACCTCTAGAAACGCCAGAAAATGCAAAAACAAAAATTAAATGAAAAAATTTTAAATTGACGAAATCAAGATTATTTTGATGCAGAGTCGATATAAATGAAAATTGTTGAATTAAATGGTATTGTGATTCAAAATCGGTTGAGTTTTGACAGAGATAGCTAAGATCAAGGCCCGAAATGTGAGGATTCGAAAATAACGTCTAAAATCGTCTAAGACCTCTAGCAACGCCAGAAAATGCAAAAACAAAAAATAAATGAAAAAATTTTTAAATTGACGAAATCAAGATTATTTTGATGCAGAGTTGATATAAATGAAAATTATTGAATTAAATGGTATTCCGATTCAAAATCGGTTGAGTTTTGACAGAGATAGCTAAGATCAAGGCCCGAAATGTGAGGATTCGAAAATAACGTCTAAAATCCTCTAAGACCTCTAGAAACGCCAGAAAATGCAAAAACAAAAAATTAAATGAAAAAATTTTAAATTGACGAAATCAAGATTATTTTGATGCAGAGTCGATATAAATGAAAATTATTGAATTAAATGGTATTCCGATTCAAAATCGGTTGAGTTTTGACAGAGATAGTTAAAATCAAGGCCCGAAATGTGAGGATTCGAAAATAACGTCTAAAATCCTCTAAGACCTCTAGAAACGCCAGAAAATGCAAAAACAAAAAATAAATGAAAAAATTTTAAATTGACGAAATCAAGATTATTTTGATGCAGAGTCGATATAAATGAAAATTATTGAATTAAATGGTATTCCGATTCAAAATCGGTTGAGTTTCGACAGAGATAGCTAAGATCAAGGCCCGAAATGTAAGGATTCGAAAATAAGGTCTAAAATCCTCTAAGACCTCTAGAAACGCCAGAAAATGCAAAAACAAAAAATAAATGAAAAAATTTTAAATTTACGAAATCAAGATTATTTTGATGCAGAGTCGATATAAATGAAAATTATTGAATTAAATGGTATTCCGATTCAAAATCGGTTGAGTTTTGACAGAGATAGCTAAGATCAAGGCCCGAAATGTGAGGATTCGAAAATAAGGTCTAAAATCCTCTAAGACCTCTAGAAACGCCAGAAAATGCAAAAACAAAAAATAAATGAAAAAATTTTAAATTGACGCAATCAAGATTATTTTGATGCAGAGTCGATATAAATGAAAATTATTGAATTAAACGGTATTCTGATTCAAAATCGGTTGAGTTTTGACAGAGATAGCTAAGATCAAGGCGTGAAATATGAGGATTCGAAAATAACGTCTAAAATCGTATAAGACCTCTAGAAACGCCAGAAAATGCAAAAACAAAAAATAAATGAAAAAAATTTTAAATTGACGAAATCAAGATTATTTTGATGCAGAGTCGATATAAATGAAAATTATTGAATTAAATGGTATTCCGATTCAAAATCGGTTGAGTTTTGACAGAGATAGCTAAGATCAAGGCCCGAAATGTGAGGATTCGAAAATAACGTCTAAAATCCTCTAAGACCTCTAGAAACGCCAGAAAATGCAAAACAAAAAAATAAATGAAAAAATTTTAAATTGACGAAATCAAGATTATTTTGATGCAGAGTCGATATAAATGAAAATTATTGAATTAAATGGTATTTTGATTCAAAATCGGTTGAGTTTTGACAGAGATAGCTAATATCAAGGCCTGAAATGTGAGGATTCGAAAATAACGTCTAAAATCGTCTAAGACCTCTAGAAACGCCAGAAAATGCAAAAACAAAAAATAAATGAAAAAATTTTAAATTGACAAAATCAAGATTATTTTGATGCAGAGTCGATATTAATGAAAATTAATGAATTAAATGGTATTCCGATTCAAAATCGGTAGAGTTTTGACAGAGATAGATAAAATCAAGGCCCGAAATGTGAGGATTCGAAAATAACGTCTAAAATCGTCTAAGACCTCTAGAAACGCCAGAAAATGCAAAAACAAAAAATAAATGAAAAAATTTTAAATTGACGAAATCAAGATTATTTTGATGCAGAGTCGATATAAATGAAAATTATTGAATTAAATGGTATTCCGATTCAAAATCGGTTGAGTTTTGACAGAGATAGCTAAGATCAAGGCCCGAAATGTGAGGATTCGAAAATAACGTCTAAAATCCTCTAAGACCTCTAGAAACGCCAGAAAATGCAAAAACAAAAAATTAAATGAAACAAGAAAGAAAGGTTATCTTCGGCTCGCCGAAGATTAAATACCCTTGCAGTCATGCATGTTGCGTTCATTGGATTCAGTTACCAGTGGTTCCTATGGATGCTGTATGATATAATAGTCCGATTTAGATGAGATTTGGTCAGTATATAGGGAATAATAGCAAAGGAGTAGTGCGTGAATTTAGCTGAAATCGCTTAATAGACTTTACAGATTTTCATACCATGCCTTTAAACTGATTGTTCCTATGGCAGCTATATGATATAGTGGTTCGATCCGAATGAAATTTGGTCAACAGCTAGGGAATGATAGCAAATGTTTATGGCGTGAGTTTGGTTGAAATCGCTCAATCGACACTGAATATTTTCATACTAGGCATTTTCATCATTATCAACCGATTGTTCCTATGGAAGCTATATGATATAGTAGTCCGAATTGGATGAAATTTGGTCAGCATATAGGGAATGATAGCTTATGCGTACTGCGTGAATTTGGTTGAAATCGATCAATAGACATTAAAAATTTTCAAACTAAACCTTTGAAACGAATTGTTCCTATGGAACCAAAAAAAAAAAAGGGGTCGAACCGAAAAAAAATTGGGCAACAGCTGGAGAAAAAAAGGAAAAGAATATTGGGTGGGGTTGGTTGAAATTAATCAAAACAAACAAAAAAAATTTATACTAAAAAATTTAATTAATTTTAATTCAAACGTCCTTTTGCTAGTATAAAAAATAAATAAAAGATAGGATTAAAATTAAATTGGAAATGGGATATGAGATTAAAAAAAAAAAAAAAAAAATTTATTTTTATTTTGAATAGCTCAAAAAAAATTTTTTTGCAACCGATTGTTCCTATGGGAGCTATATGATATAGTCATCCGATCCGGCCGATTTTAACAAATGATCTGCCTGCAGAGAGAATACACATCTGTACCAAGTTTCATCAAGATAGCTTTAAAACTGAGAGACTAGTTCGCATAGAAACAGACGGACAGACGGACAGACGGACAGACGGACATGGCTATATCGACTCGCCTGTTGATGCTGACCAAGAATATATATACTTTATGGGGTCGGAGATGCCTCCTTCAATGCGTTACAAACTTCGTGACAAAATTAATATACCCTCTGCAAGGGTATAAAAATTGTAAATTGACGAAATCAAGATTATTTTGATGCAGAGTCGATATAAATGAAAATTATTGAATTAAATGGTATTCCGATTCAAAATCGGTTGAGTTTTGACAGAGATAGCCAAGATCAAGGCCCGAAATGTGAGGATTCGAAAATAACGTCTAAAATCGTCTAAGACCTCTAGAAACGCCAAAAAATGCAAAAACCAAAAAAAATAAATGAAAAAATTTTAAATTGACGAAATCAAGATTATTTTGATGCAGAGTCGATATAAATGAAAATTATTGAATTAAATGGTATTCCGATTCAAAATCGGTTGAGTTTTGACAGAGATAGCTAAGATCAAGGCCCGAAATGTGAGGATTCGAAAATAACGTCTAAAATCCTCTAAGACCTCTAGAAACGCCAGAAAATGCAAAAACAAAAAATAAATGAAAAAATTTTAAATTTACGAAATCAAGATTATTTTGATGCAGAGTCGATATAAATGAAAATTATTGAATTAAATGGTATTCCGATTCAAAATCGGTTGAGTTTTGACAGAGATAGCTAAGATCAAGGCCCGAAATGTGAGGATTCGAAAATAACTTCTAAAATCGTCTAAGACCTCTAGAAACGCCAGAAAATGCAAAAACAAAAAATAAATGAAAAAATTTTAATTTGACGAAATCAAGATTATTTTGATGCAGAGTCGATATAAATGAAAATTATTGAATTAAATGGTATTCCGATTCAAAATCGGTTGAGTTTTGACAGAGATAGCCAAGATCAAGGCCCGAAATGTGAGGATTCGAAAATAACGTCTAAAATCCTCTAAGACCTCTAGAAACGCCAGAAAATGCAAAAACAAAAAATAAATGAAAAAATTTTAAATTGACGAAATCAAGATTATTTTGATGCAGAGTCGATATAAATGAAAATTATTGAATTAAACGGTATTCTGATACAAAATCGGTTGAGTTTTGACAGAGATAGCTAAGATTAAGGCCTGAAATGTGAGAATTCGAAAATAACGTCTAAAATCGTCTAAGACCTCTAGAAACGCCAGAAAATGCAAAAACAAAAAATAAATGAAAAAATTTTAATTTGACGAAATCAAGATTATTTTGATGCAGAGTCGATATAAATGAAAATTATTGAATTAAATGGTATTCCGATTCAAAATCGGTTGAGTTTTGACAGAGATAGCCAAGATCAAGGCCCGAAATGTGAGGATTCGAAAATAACGTCTAAAATCCTCTAAGACCTCTAGAAACGCCAGAAAATGCAAAAACAAAAAATAAATGAAAAAATTTTAAATTGACGAAATCAAGATTATTTTGATGCAGAGTCGATATAAATGAAAATTATTGAATTAAACGGTATTCTGATAAAAAATCGGTTGAGTTTTGACAGAGATAGCTAAGATTAAGGCCTGAAATGTGAGAATTCGAAAATAACGTCTAAAATCGTCTAAGACCTCTAGAAACGCCAGAAAATGCAAAAACAAAAAATAAATGAAAAAATTTTAAATTGACGAAATCAAGATTATTTTAATGCAGAGTCGATATAAATGAAAATTATTGAATTAAATGGTATTCCGATTCAAAATCGGTTGAGTTTCGACAAAGATAGCTAAGATCAAGGCCCGGAATGTGAGGATTCGAAAATAACGTCTAAAATCGTCTAAGACCTCTAGAAACGCCAGAAAATGCAAAAACAAAAAATAAATGAAAAAATTTTAAATTGACGAAATCAAGATTATTTTGATGCAGAGTCGATATAAATGAAAATTATTGAATTAAATGGTATTCCGATTCAAAATCGGTTGAGTTTCGACAGAGATAGCTAAGATCAAGGCCCGAAATGTGAGGATTCGAAAATAACGTCTAAAATCGTCTAAGACCTCTAGAAACGCCAGAAAATGCAAAAACAAAAAATAAATGAAAAAATTTTAAATTGACGAAATCAAGATTATTTTGATGCAGAGTCGATATAAATGAAAATTATTGAATTAAATGGTATTCCGATTCAAAATCGGTTGAGTTTTGACAGAGATAGCTAAGATCAAGGCCCGAAATGTGAGGATTCGAAAATAACGTCTAAAATCCTCTAAGACCTCTAGCAACGCCAGAAAATGCAAAAACAAAAAATAAATGAAAAAATTTTAAATTGACGAAATCAAGATTATTTTGATGCAGAGTCGATATAAATGAAAATTATTGAATTAAATGGTATTTTGATTCAAAATCGGTTGAGTTTTGACAGAGATAGCTAATATCAAGGCCTGAAATGTGAGGATTCGAAAATAACGTCTAAAATCGTCTAAGACCTCTAGAAACGCCAGAAAATGCAAAAACAAAAAATATATGAAAAAATTTTAAATTGACAAAATCAAGATTATTTTGATGCAGAGTCGATATTAATGAAAATTATTGAATTAAATGGTATTCCGATTCAAAATCGGTAGAGTTTTGACAGAGATAGATAAAATCAAGGCCCGAAATGTGAGGATTCGAAAATAACGTCTAAAATCGCCTAAGACCTCTAGAAACGCCAGAAAATGCAAAAACAAAAAATAAATGAAAAAATTTTAAATTGACGAAATCAAGATTATTTTGATGCAGAGTCGATATAAATGAAAATTATTGAATTAAATGGTATTCCGATTCAAAATCGGTTGAGTTTTGACAGAGATAGCTAAGATCAAGGCCCGAAATGTGAGGATTCGAAAATAACGTCTAAAATCCTCTAAGACCTCTAGAAACGCCAGAAAATGCAAAAACAAAAAATAAATGAAAAAATTGTAAATTGACGAAATCAAGATTATTTTGATGCAGAGTCGATATAAATGAAAATTATTGAATTAAATGGTATTCCGATTCAAAATCGGTTGAGTTTTGACAGGGATAGCCAAGATCAAGGCCCGAAATGTGAGGATTCGAAAATAACGTCTAAAATCGTCTAAGACCTCTAGAAACGCCAAAAAATGCAAAAACCAAAAAAAATAAATGAATAAATTTTAAATTGACGAAATCAAGATTATTTTGATGCAGAGTCGATATAAATGAAAATTATTGAATTAAATGGTATTCCGATTCAAAATCGGTTGAGTTTTGACAGAGATAGCTAAGATCAAGGCCCGAAATGTGAGGATTCGAAAATAACGTCTAAAATCCTCTAAGACCTCTAGAAACGCCAGAAAATGCAAAAACAAAAAATAAATGAAAAAATTTTAAATTTACGAAATCAAGATTATTTTGATGCAGAGTCGATATAAATGAAAATTATTGAATTAAATGGTATTCCGATTCAAAATCGGTTGAGTTTTGACAGAGATAGCTAAGATCAAGGCCCGAAATGTGAGGATTCGAAAATAACTTCTAAAATCGTCTAAGACCTCTAGAAACGCCAGAAAATGCAAAAACAAAAAATAAATGAAAAAATTTTAATTTGACGAAATCAAGATTATTTTGATGCAGAGTCGATATAAATGAAAATTATTGAATTAAATGGTATTCCGATTCAAAATCGGTTGAGTTTTGACAGAGATAGCCAAGATCAAGGCCCGAAATGTGAGGATTCGAAAATAACGTCTAAAATCCTCTAAGACCTCTAGAAACGCCAGAAAATGCAAAAACAAAAAATAAATGAAAAAAATTTTAAATTGACGAAATCAAGATTATTTTGATGCAGAGTCGATATAAATGAAAATTATTGAATTAAACGGTATTCTGATACAAAATCGGTTGAGTTTTGACAGAGATAGCTAAGATTAAGGCCTGAAATGTGAGAATTCGAAAATAACGTCTAAAATCGTCTAAGACCTCTAGAAACGCCAGAAAATGCAAAAACAAAAAATAAATGAAAAAATTTTAAATTGACGAAATCAAGATTATTTTAATGCAGAGTCGATATAAATGAAAATTATTGAATTAAATGGTATTCCGATTCAAAATCGGTTGAGTTTCGACAAAGATAGCTAAGATCAAGGCCCGGAATGTGAGGATTCGAAAATAACGTCTAAAATCGTCTAAGACCTCTAGAAACGCCAGAAAATGCAAAAACAAAAAATAAATGAAAAAATTTTAAATTGACGAAATCAAGATTATTTTGATGCAGAGTCGATATAAATGAAAATTATTGAATTAAATGGTATTCCGATTCAAAATCGGTTGAGTTTCGACAGAGATAGCTAAGATCAAGGCCCGAAATGTGAGGATTCGAAAATAACGTCTAAAATCGTCTAAGACCTCTAGAAACGCCAGAAAATGCAAAAACAAAAAATAAATGAAAAAATTTTAAATTGACGAAATCAAGATTATTTTGATGCAGAGTCGATATAAATGAAAATTATTGAATTAAATGGTATTCCGATTCAAAATCGGTTGAGTTTTGACAGAGATAGCTAAGATCAAGGCCCGAAATGTGAGGATTCGAAAATAACGTCTAACGTCCTCTAAGACCTCTAGAAACGCCAGAAAATGCAAAAACAAAAAATAAATGAAAAAATTTTAAATTGACGAAATCAAGATTATTTTGATGCAGAGTCGATATAAATGAAAATTATTGAATTAAACGGTATTCCGATTCAAAATCGGTTGAGTTTTGACAGAGATAGCCAAGATCAAGGCCCGAAATGTGAGGATTCGAAAATAACGTCTAAAATCCTCTAAGACCTCTAGAAACGCCAGAAAATGCAAAAACAAAAAATAAATGAAAAAATTTTAAATTGACGAAATCAAGATTATTTTGATGCAGAGTCGATATAAATGAAAGTTATTGAATTAAATGGTATTCCGATTCAAAATCGGTTGAGTTTTGACAGAGATAGCTAAGATCAAGGCCCGAAATGTGAGGATTCGAAAATAACGTCTAAAATCCTCTAAGACCTCTAGAAACGCCAGAAAATGCAAAAACAAAAAATAAATGAAAAAATTTTAAATTTACGAAATCAAGATTATTTTGATGCAGAGTCGATATAAATGAAAATTATTGAATTAAATGGTATTCCGATTCAAAATCGGTTGAGTTTTGACAGAGATAGCTAAGATCAAGGCCCGAAATGTGAGGATTCGAAAATAACGTCTAAAATCGTCTAAGACCTCTAGAAACGCTAGAAAATGCAAAAACAAAAAATAAATGAAAAAATTTTAAATTGACGAAATCAAGATTATTTTGATGCAGAGTCGATATAAATGAAAATTATTGAATTAAATGGTATTCCGATTCAAAATCGGTTGAGTTTTGACAGAGATAGCCAAAATCAAGGCCCGAAATGTGAGGATTCGAAAATAACGTCTAAAATCGTCTAAGACCTCTAGAAACGCCAGAAAATGCAAAAACAAAAAATAAATGAAAAAATTTTAAATTGACGAAATCAAGATTATTTTGATGCAGAGTCGATATAAATGAAAATTATTGAATTAAATGGTATTCCGATTCAAAATCGGTTGAGTTTTGACAGAGATAGCTAAGATCAAGGCCCGAAATGTGAGGATTCGAAAATAACGTCTAAAATCCTCTAAGACCTCTAGAAACGCCAGAAAATGCAAAAACAAAAAATTAAATGAAAAAATTTTAAATTGACGAAATCAAGATTATTTTGATGCAGAGTCGATATAAATGAAAATTATTGAATTAAATGGTATTCCGATTCAAAATCGGTTGAGTTTCGACAGAGATAGCTAAGATCAAGGCCCGAAATGTGAGGATTCGAAAATAACGTCTAAAATCGTCTAAGACCTCTAGAAACGCCAGAAAATGCAAAAAACAAAAAATAAATGAAAAAATTTTAAATTGACGAAATCAAGATTATTTTGATGCAGAGTCGATATAAATGAAAATTATTGAATTAAATGGTATTCCGATTCAAAATCGGTTGAGTTTTGACAGAGATAGCCAAAATCAAGGCCCGAAATGTGAGGATTCGAAAATAACGTCTAAAATCGTCTAAGACCTCTAGAAACGCCAGAAAATGCAAAAACAAAAAATAAATGAAAAAATTTTAAATTGACGAAATCAAGATTATTTTGATGCAGAGTCGATATAAATGAAAATTATTGAATTAAATGGTATTCCGATTCAAAATCGGTTGAGTTTTGACAGAGATAGCTAAGATCAAGGCCCGAAATGTGAGGATTCGAAAATAACGTCTAAAATCCTCTAAGACCTCTAGAAACGCCAGAAAATGCAAAAACAAAAAATTAAATGAAAAAATTGTAAATTGACGAAATCAAGATTATTTTGATGCAGAGTCGATATAAATGAAAATTATTGAATTAAATGGTATTCCGATTCAAAATCGGTTGAGTTTTGACAGAGATAGCTAAGATCAAGGCCCGAAATGTGAGGATTCGAAAATAACGTCTAAAATCCTCTAAGACCTCTAGAAACGCCAGAAAATGCAAAAACAAAAAATAAATGAAAAAATTTTAATTTGACGAAATCAAGATTATTTTGATGCAGAGTCGATATAAATGAAAATTATTGAATTAAATGGTATTCCGATTCAAAATCGGTTGAGTTTTGACAGAGATAGCTAAGATCAATGCCCGAAATGTGAGGATTCGAAAATAACGTCTAAAATCGTCTAAGACCTCTAGAAACGCCAGAAAATGCAAAAACAAAAAATAAATGAAAAAATTTTAAATTGACGAAATCAAGATTATTTTGATGCAGAGTCGATATAAATGAAAATTATTGAATTAAATGGTATTCCGATTCAAAATCGGTTGAGTTTTGACAGAGATAGCTAAGATCAAGGCCCGAAATGTGAGGATTCGAAAATAACGTCTAAAATCCTCTAAGACCTCTAGAAACGCCAGAAAATGCAAAAACAAAAAATAAATGAAAAAATTGTAAATTGACGAAATCAAGATTATTTTGATGCAGAGTCGATATAAATGAAAATTATTGAATTAAATGGTATTCCGATTCAAAATCGGTTGAGTTTTGACAGAGATAGCTAAGATCAATGCCCGAAATGTGAGGATTCGAAAATAACGTCTAAAATCGTCTAAGACCTCTAGAAACGCTAGAAAATGCAAAAACAAAAAATAAATGAAAAAATTTTAATTTGACGAAATCAAGATTATTTTGATGCAGAGTCGATATAAATGAAAATTATTGAATTAAATGGTATTCCGATTCAAAATCGGTTGAGTTTTGACAGAGATAGCCAAAATCAAGGCCCGAAATGTGAGGATTCGAAAATAACGTCTAAAATCGTCTAAGACCTCTAGAAACGCCAGAAAATGCAAAAACAAAAAATAAATGAAAAAATTTTAAATTGACGAAATCAAGATTATTTTGATGCAGAGTCGATATAAATGAAAATTATTGAATTAAATGGTATTCCGATTCAAAATCGGTTGAGTTTTGACAGAGATAGCTAAGATCAAGGCCCGAAATGTGAGGATTCGAAAATAACGTCTAAAATCCTCTAAGACCTCTAGAAACGCCAGAAAATGCAAAAACAAAAAATTAAATGAAAAAATTGTAAATTGACGAAATCAAGATTATTTTGATGCAGAGTCGATATAAATGAAAATTATTGAATTAAATGGTATTCCGATTCAAAATCGGTTGAGTTTCGACAGAGATAGCTAAGATCAATGCCCGAAATGTGAGGATTCGAAAATAACGTCTAAAATCCTCTAAGACCTCTAGAAACGCCAGAAAATGCAAAAACAAAAAATTAAATGAAACAAGTAAGAAAGGCTACAGTCGAGCTAGCCGACTGTAAAAGACCCCGTACTCATAGTATTTGCAATAAAACACTTTGAAACGAAACCATCAGTTTGTAATAGGGATGCAAATCGCCAAGAAAATGCCGATATCGATATTAATTAAAATATCACATCAAATCAAATATCGATATTATCTACAACTGAATTCATATACGATATATCGCTATAGATATAGACATAATGACCAAATATCGCAAGCGATATTATATCGCATTTATAATTACTATGGTATTGAATATCGATATATAATAAATCGTATAGTATGCATACATGTGCGTGCATCGTCCGCAAGCAGTGCAGTCGCTACACAAGCAGTGCAGTCGCTACACAAGCAGTGAAACGTTTGCTTTGACGTTGCGTGTAATTGTAAACTTTGTTACGTGTCTAGCTCTTTTGTTTATTGTCCGATTTGTATGCAACTTTCAGGATAGTTTGTGATACTTTGTCTCCAAACGAATTTGAAATTACAATACCGTACGATAAGTGCAAATGCCTTAAAAATGGCATTGAAGTTTGAAAATTATTTCATTCTTGTGGGAAAACGGGGCGTGGCAGTCCAAAAATTTTAATGACAATGCATTTATGCTGTCTCTAGCAACTTACATACCAAAAATGGTATTCCTAAGTGCTATAGTTACTGAGATATTTGCTTAAAACATAAATTTTTCCGAGGTGATCATAGTTTTTTACAATTTGCGGGGGCGGTAAGGGGCGTGGCAAAGATTTGAAATAAACTTGATCTGCTCGCGAAGCAAACGGACTTTCATTCCAAATTTGGTGGCTCTAGCTTTTGTAGTTTAAAAGATCCAGGTGTTCATACGGACGGACGGACAGACGGACAGACGGACATTGCTATATCGTCTCGGCTGTTGATGCTGATCAAGAATATATATACTTTATGGGGTCGGCCACGCCTCCTTCTGCCTGTTACGCACATTTCGCTTCAGACAAACTTAATAGACCCCTCTACTCTTTTTTAGAGTACGGGGTCTAAAAATTGTAAATTGACGAAATCAAGATTATTTTGATGCAGAGTCGATATAAATGAAAATTATTGAATTAAATGGTATTCCGATTCAAAATCGGTTGAGTTTTGACAGAGATAGCTAAGATCAAGGCCCGAAATGTGAGGATTCGAAAATAACGTCTAAAATCGTCTAAGACCTCTAGAAACGCCAGAAAATGCAAAAACAAAAAATAAATGAAAAAATTTTAAATTTACGAAATCAAGATTATTTTGATGCAGAGTCGATATAAATGAAAATTATTGAATTAAATGGTATTCCGATTCAAAATCGGTTGAGTTTCGACAGAGATAGCTAAGATCAAGGCCCGAAATGTGAGGATTCGAAAATAACGTCTAAAATCGTCTAAGACCTCTAGAAACGCCAGAAAATGCAAAAACAAAAAATAAATGAAAAAATTTTAATTTGACGAAATGAAGATTATTTTGATGAAGAGTCGATATAAATGAAAATTATTGAATTAAATGGTATTCCGATTCAAAATCGGTTGAGTTTTGACAGAGATAGCCAAAATCAAGGCCCGAAATGTGAGGATTCGAAAATAACGTCTAAAATCGTCTAAGACCTCTAGAAACGCCAGAAAATGCAAAAACAAAAAATAAATGAAAAAATTTTAAATTGACGAAATCAAGATTATTTTGATGCAGAGTCGATATAAATGAAAATTATTGAATTAAATGGTATTCTGATTCAAAATCGGTTGAGTTTTGACAGAGATAGCTAAGATCAAGGCCCGAAATGTGAGGATTCGAAAATAACGTCTAAAATCCTCTAAGACCTCTAGAAACGCCAGAAAATGCAAAAACAAAAAATTAAATGAAAAAATTGTAAATTGACGAAATCAAGATTATTTTGATGCAGAGTCGATATAAATGAAAATTATTGAATTAAATGGTATTCCGATTCAAAATCGGTTGAGTTTTGACAGAGATAGCCAAGATCAAGGCCCGAAATGTGAGGATTCGAAAATAACGTCTAAAATCGTCTAAGACCTCTAGAAACGCCAAAAAATGCAAAAACCAAAAAAATAAATGAAAAAATTTTAAATTGACGAAATCAAGATTATTTTGATGCAGAGTCGATATAAATGAAAATTATTGAATTAAATGGTATTCCGATTCAAAATCGGTTGAGTTTTGACAGAGATAGCTAAGATCAAGGCCCGAAATGTGAGGATTCGAAAATAACGTCTAAAATCCTCTAAGACCTCTAGAAACGCCAGAAAATGCAAAAACAAAAAATAAATAAAAAAATTTTAAATTTACGAAATCAAGATTATTTTGATGCAGAGTCGATATAAATGAAAATTATTGAATTAAATGGTATTCTGATTCAAAATCGGTTGAGTTTTGACAGAGATAGCTAAGATCAAGGCCCGAAATGTGAGGATTCGAAAATAACGTCTAAAATCGTCTAAGACCTCTAGAAACGCCAGAAAATGCAAAAACAAAAAATAAATGAAAAAATTTTAAATTGACGAAATCAAGATTATTTTAATGCAGAGTCGATATAAATGAAAATTATTGAATTAAATGGTATTCCGATTCAAAATCGGTTGAGTTTCGACAGAGATAGCTAAGATCAAGGCCCGGAATGTGAGGATTCGAAAATAACGTCTAAAATCGTCTAAGACCTCTAGAAACGCCAGAAAATGCAAAAACAAAAAATTAATGAAAAAATTTTAAATTGACGAAATCAAGATTATTTTGATGCAGAGTCGATATAAATGAAAATTATTGAATTAAATGGTATTCCGATTCAAAATCGGTTGAGTTTCGACAGAGATAGCTAAGATCAAGGCCCGAAATGTGAGGATTCGAAAATAACGTCTAAAATCGTCTAAGACCTCTAGAAACGCCAGAAAATGCAAAAACAAAAAATAAATGAAAAAATTTTAAATTGACGAAATCAAGATTATTTTGATGCAGAGTCGATATAAATGAAAATTATTGAATTAAATGGTATTCCGATTCAAAATCGGTTGAGTTTTGACAGAGATAGCTAAGATCAAGGCCCGAAATGTGAGGATTCGAAAATAACGTCTAAAACCCTCTAAGACCTCTAGAAACGCCAAAAAATGCAAAAACCAAAAAAAATAAATGAAAAAATTTTAAATTGACGAAATCAAGATTATTTTGATGCAGAGTCGATATAAATGAAAATTATTGAATTAAATGGTATTCCGATTCAAAATCGGTTGAGTTTTGACAGAGATAGCCAAAATCAAGGCCCGAAATGTGAGGATTCGAAAATAACGTCTAAAATCGTCTAAGACCTCTAGAAACGCCAGAAAATGCAAAAACAAAAAATAAATGAAAAAATTTTAAATTGACGAAATCAAGATTATTTTGATGCAGAGTCGATATAAATGAAAATTATTGAATTAAATGGTATTCCGATTCAAAATCGGTTGAGTTTTGACAGAGATAGCTAAGATCAAGGCCCGAAATGTGAGGATTCGAAAATAACGTCTAAAGTCCTCTAAGACCTCTAGAAACGCCAGAAAATGCAAAAACAAAAAATTAAATGAAAAAATTGTAAATTGACGAAATCAAGATTATTTTGATGCAGAGTCGATATAAATGAAAATTATTGAATTAAATGGTATTCCGATTCAAAATCGGTTGAGTTTTGACAGAGATAGCCAAGATCAAGGCCCGAAATGTGAGGATTCGAAAATAACGTCTAAAATCGTCTAAGACCTCTAGAAACGCCAAAAAATGCAAAAACCAAAAAAAATAAATGAAAAAATTTTAAATTGACGAAATCAAGATTATTTTGATGCAGAGTCGATATAAATGAAAATTATTGAATTAAATGGTATTCCGATTCAAAATCGGTTGAGTTTTGACAGAGATAGCTAAGATCAAGGCCCGAAATGTGAGGATTCGAAAATAACGTCTAAAATCCTCTAAGACCTCTAGAAACGCCAGAAAATGCAAAAACAAAAAATAAATGAAAAAATTTTAAATTTACGAAATCAAGATTATTTTGATGCAGAGTCGATATAAATGAAAATTATTGAATTAAATGGTATTCTGATTCAAAATCGGTTGAGTTTTGACAGAGATAGCTAAGATCAAGGCCCGAAATGTGAGGATTCGAAAATAACTTCTAAAATCGTCTAAGACCTCTAGAAACGCCAGAAAATGCAAAAACAAAAAATAAATGAAAAAATTTTAAATTGACGAAATCAAGATTATTTTGATGCAGAGTCGATATAAATGAAAATTATTGAATTAAATGGTATTCCGATTCAAAATCGGTTGAGTTTTGACAGAGATAGCCAAGATCAAGGCCCGAAATGTGAGGATTCGAAAATAACGTCTAAAATCCTCTAAGACCTCTAGAAACGCCAGAAAATGCAAAAACAAAAAATAAATGAAAAAATTTTAAATTGACGAAATCAAGATTATTTTGATGCAGAGTCGATATAAATGAAAATTATTGAATTAAATGGTATTCTGATTCAAAATCGGTTGAGTTTTGACAGAGATAGCTAAGATTAAGGCCTGAAATGTGAGGATTCGAAAATAACGTCTAAAATCGTCTAAGACCTCTAGAAACGCCAGAAAATGCAAAAACAAAAAATAAATGAAAAAATTTTAAATTGACGAAATCAAGATTATTTTGATGCAGAGTCGATATAAATGAAAATTATTGAATTAAATGGTATTCCGATTCAAAATCGGTTGAGTTTTGACAGAGATAGCTAAGATCAAGGCCCGAAATGTGAGGATTCGAAAATAACGTCTAAAATCGTCTAAGACCTCTAGAAACGCCAGAAAATGCAAAAACAAAAAATAAATGAAAAAATTTTAAATTGACGAAATCAAGATTATTTTGATGCAGAGTCGATATAAATGAAAATTATTGAATTAAATGGTATTCCGATTCAAAATCGGTTGAGTTTCGACAGAGATAGCTAAGATCAAGGCCCGAAATGTGAGGATTCGAAAATAACGTCTAAAATCGTCTAAGACCTCTAGAAACGCCAGAAAATGCAAAAACAAAAAATAAATGAAAAAATTTTAAATTGACGAAATCAAGATTATTTTGATGCAGAGTCGATATAAATGAAAATTATTGAATTAAATGGTATTCCGATTCAAAATCGGTTGAGTTTCGACAGAGATAGCTAAGATCAAGGCCCGAAATGTGAGGATTCGAAAATAACGTCTAAAATCCTCTAAGACCTCTAGAAACGCCAGAAAATGCAAAAACAAAAAATAAATGAAAAAATTTTAAATTGACGAAATCAAGATTATTTTGATGCAGAGTCGATATAAATGAAAATTATTGAATTAAATGGTATTCCGATTCAAAATCGGTTGAGTTTTGACAGAGATAGCTAAGATCAAGGCCCGAAATGTGAGGATTCGAAAATAACGTCTAAAATCCTCTAAGACCTCTAGAAACGCCAAAAAATGCAAAAACAAAAAATAAATGAAAAAATTTTAAATTGACGAAATCAAGATTATTTTGATGCAGAGTCGATATAAATGAAAATTATTGAATTAAATGGTATTCCGATTCAAAATCGGTTGAGTTTTGACAGAGATAGCTAAGATCAAGGCCCGAAATGTGAGGATTCGAAAATAACGTCTAAAATCCTCTAAGACCTCTAGAAACGCCAGAAAATGCAAAAACAAAAAATAAATGAAAAAATTTTAAATTGACGAAATCAAGATTATTTTGATGCAGAGTCGATATAAATGAAAATTATTAAATTAAATGGTATTCCGATTCAAAATCGGTTGAGTTTTGACAGAGATAGCTAAGATCAAGGCCCGAAATGTGAGGATTCGAAAATAACGTCTAAAATCCTCTAAGACCTCTAGAAACGCCAGAAAATGCAAAAACAAAAAATAAATGAAAAAATTTTAAATTGACGAAATCAAGATTATTTTGATGCAGAGTCGATATAAATGAAAATTATTGAATTAAATGGTATTCCGATTCAAAATCGGTTGAGTTTTGACAGAGATAGCTAAGATCAAGGCCCGAAATGTGAGGATTCGAAAATAACGTCTAAAATCCTCTAAGACCTCTAGAAACGCCAGAAAATGCAAAAACAAAAAATAAATGAAAAAATTTTAAATTGACGAAATCAAGATTATTTTGATGCAGAGTCGATATAAATGAAAATTATTGAATTAAATGGTATTCCGATTCAAAATCGGTTGAGTTTTGACAGAGATAGCTAAGATCAAGGCCCGAAATGTGAGGATTCGAAAATAACGTCTAAAATCCTCTAAGACCTCTAGAAACGCCAGAAAATGCAAAAACAAAAAATAAATGAAAAAATTTTAAATTGACGAAATCAAGATTATTTTGATGCAGAGTCGATATAAATGAAAATTATTGAATTAAATGGTATTCCGATTCAAAATCGGTTGAGTTTTGACAGAGATAGCTAAGATCAAGGCCCGAAATGTGAGGATTCGAAAATAACGTCTAAAATCGTCTAAGACCTCTAGAAACGCCAGAAAATGCAAAAACCAAAAAAATAAATGAAAAAATTTTAAATTGACGAAATCAAGATTATTTTGATGCAGAGTCGATATAAATGAAAATTATTGAATTAAATGGTATTCCGATTCAAAATCGGTTGAGTTTTGACAGAGATAGCTAAGATCAAGGCCCGAAATGTGAGGATTCGAAAATAACGTCTAAAATCGTCTAAGACCTCTAGAAACGCCAGAAAATGCAAAAACAAAAAATAAATGAAAAAATTTTAAATTGACGAAATCAAGATTATTTTGATGCAGAGTCGATATAAATGAAAATTATTGAATTAAATGGTATTCCGATTCAAAATCGGTTGAGTTTTGACAGAGATAGCTAAGATCAAGGCCCGAAATGTGAGGATTCGAAAATAACGTCTAAAATCCTCTAAGACCTCTAGAAACGCCAGAAAATGCAAAAACAAAAAATAAATGAAAAAATTTTAAATTGACGAAATCAAGATTATTTTGATGCAGAGTCGATATAAATGAAAATTATTGAATTAAATGGTATTCCGATTCAAAATCGGTTGAGTTTTGACAGAGATAGCTAAGATCAAGGCCCGAAATGTGAGGATTCGAAAATAACGTCTAAAATCCTCTAAGACCTCTAGAAACGCCAGAAAATGCAAAAACAAAAAATAAATGAAAAAATTTTAAATTGACGAAATCAAGATTATTTTGATGCAGAGTCGATATAAATGAAAATTTTTGAATTAAATGGTATTCCGATTCAAAATCGGTTGAGTTTTGACAGAGATAGCTAAGATCAAGGCCCGAAATGTGAGGATTCGAAAATAACGTCTAAAATCCTCTAAGACCTCTAGAAACGCCAGAAAATGCAAAAACAAAAAATAAATGAAAAAATTTTAAATTGACGAAATCAAGATTATTTTGATGCAGAGTCGATATAAATGAAAATTATTGAATTAAATGGTATTCCGATTCAAAATCGGTTGAGTTTTGACAGAGATAGCTAAGATCAAGGCCCGAAATGTGAGGATTCGAAAATAACGTCTAAAATCGTCTAAGACCTCTAGAAACGCCAGAAAATGCAAAAACAAAAAATAAATGAAAAAATTTTAAATTGACGAAATCAAGATTATTTTGATGCAGAGTCGATATAAATGAAAATTATTGAATTAAATGGTATTCTGATTCAAAATCGGTTGAGTTTTGACAGAGATAGCTAAGATCAAGGCCCGAAATGTGAGGATTCGAAAATAACGTCTAAAATCCTCTAAGACCTCTAGAAACGCCAGAAAATGCAAAAACAAAAAATAAATGAAAAAATTTTAAATTGACGAAATCAAGATTATTTTGATGCAGAGTCGATATAAATGAAAATTATTGAATTAAATGGTATTCCGATTCAAAATCGGTTGAGTTTTGACAGAGATAGCTAAGATCAAGGCCCGAAATGTGAGGATTCGAAAATAACGTCTAAAATCCTCTAAGACCTCTAGAAACGCCAGAAAATGCAAAAACAAAAAATAAATGAAAAAATTTTAAATTGACGAAATCAAGATTATTTTGATGCAGAGTCGATATAAATGAAAATTATTGAATTAAATGGTATTCCGATTCAAAATCGGTTGAGTTTTGACAGAGATAGCTAAGATCAAGGCCCGAAATGTGAGGATTCGAAAATAACGTCTAAAATCCTCTAAGACCTCTAGAAACGCCAGAAAATGCAAAAACAAAAAATAAATGAAAAAATTTTAAATTGACGAAATCAAGATTATTTTGATGCAGAGTCGATATAAATGAAAATTATTAAATTAAATGGTATTCCGATTCAAAATCGGTTGAGTTTTGACAGAGATAGCTAAGATCAAGGCCCGAAATGTGAGGATTCGAAAATAACGTCTAAAATCCTCTAAGACCTCTAGAAACGCCAGAAAATGCAAAAACAAAAAATAAATGAAAAAATTTTAAATTGACGAAATCAAGATTATTTTGATGCAGAGTCGATATAAATGAAAATTATTGAATTAAATGGTATTCCGATTCAAAATCGGTTGAGTTTTGACAGAGATAGCTAAGATCAAGGCCCGAAATGTGAGGATTCGAAAATAACGTCTAAAATCCTCTAAGACCTCTAGAAACGCCAGAAAATGCAAAAACAAAAAATAAATGAAAAAATTTTAAATTGACGAAATCAAGATTATTTTGATGCAGAGTCGATATAAAAGAAAATTATTGAATTAAATGGTATTCCGATTCAAAATCGGTTGAGTTTTGACAGAGATAGCTAAGATCAAGGCCCGAAATGTGAGGATTCGAAAATAACGTCTAAAATCCTCTAAGACCTCTAGAAACGCCAGAAAATGCAAAAACAAAAAATAAATGAAAAAATTTTAAATTGACGAAATCAAGATTATTTTGATGCAGAGTCGATATAAATGAAAATTATTGAATTAAATGGTATTCCGATTCAAAATCGGTTGAGTTTTGACAGAGATAGCTAAGATCAAGGCCCGAAATGTGAGGATTCGAAAATAAGGTCTAAAATCCTCTAAGACCTCTAGAAACGCCAGAAAATGCAAAAACAAAAAATAAATGAAAAAATTTTAAATTGACGAAATCCAGATTATTTTGATGCAGAGTCGATATAAATGAAAATTATTGAATTAAATGGTATTCCGATTCAAAATCGGTTGAGTTTTGACAGAGATAGCTAAGATCAAGGCCCGAAATGTGAGGATTCGAAAATAACGTCTAAAATCCTCTAAGACCTCTAGAAACGCCAGAAAATGCAAAAACAAAAAATAAATGAAAAAATTTTAAATTGACGAAATCAAGATTATTTTGATGCAGAGTCGATATAAATGAAAATTATTGAATTAAATGGTATTCCGATTCAAAATCGGTTGAGTTTTGACAGAGATAGCTAAGATCAAGGCCCGAAATGTGAGGATTCGAAAATAACGTCTAAAATCCTCTAAGACCTCTAGAAACGCCAGAAAATGCAAAAACAAAAAATAAATGAAAAAATTTTAAATTGACGAAATCAAGATTATTTTGATGCAGAGTCGATATAAATGAAAATTATTGAATTAAATGGTATTCCGATTCAAAATCGGTTGAGTTTTGACAGAGATAGCTAAGATCAAGGCCCGAAATGTGAGGATTCGAAAATAACGTCTAAAATCCTCTAAGACCTCTAGAAACGCCAGAAAATGCAAAAACAAAAAATAAATGAAAAAATTTTAAATTGACGAAATCAAGATTATTTTGATGCAGAGTCGATATAAATGAAAATTATTGAATTAAATGGTATTCCGATTCAAAATCGGTTGAGTTTTGACAGAGATAGCTAAGATCAAGGCCCGAAATGTGAGGATTCGAAAATAACGTCTAAAATCCTCTAAGACCTCTAGAAACGCCAGAAAATGCAAAAACAAAAAATAAATGAAAAAATTTTAAATTGACGAAATCAAGATTATTTTGATGCAGAGTCGATATAAATGAAAATTATTGAATTAAATGGTATTCCGATTCAAAATCGGTTGAGTTTTGACAGAGATAGCTAAGATCAAGGCCCGAAATGTGAGGATTCGAAAATAACGTCTAAAATCCTCTAAGACCTCTAGAAACGCCAGAAAATGCAAAAACAAAAAATAAATGAAAAAATTTTAAATTGACGAAATCAAGATTATTTTGATGCAGAGTCGATATAAATGAAAATTATTGAATTAAATGGTATTCCGATTCAAAATCGGTTGAGTTTTGACAGAGATAGCTAAGATCAAGGCCCGAAATGTGAGGATTCGAAAATAACGTCTAAAATCTCTAAGACCCTGAAACCCAACAAAAAATAAATGAAAAAATTTTAAATTGACGAAATCAAGATTATTTTGATGCAGAGTCGATATAAATGAAAATTATTGAATTAAACGGTATTCCGATTCAAAATCGGTTGAGTTTTGACAGAGATAGCCAAGATCAAGGCCTGAATTGTGAGGATTCGAAAATAAGGTCTTAAATCCTCTAAGACCTTTGCTGTGGATTCGAAATAACGTCTAAATCTCAAGACCTCTAGAAACGCCAGAAAATGCAAAAACAAAAAATAAATGAAAAAATTTTAAATTGACGAAATCAAGATTATTTTGATGCAGAGTCGATATAAATGAAAATTATTGAATTAAATGGTATTCCGATTCAAAATCGGTTGAGTTTTGACAGAGATAGCTAAGATCAAGGCCCGAAATGTGAGGATTCGAAAATAACGTCTAAAATCGTCTAAGACCTCTAGAAACGCCAGAAAATGCAAAAACAAAAAATAAATGAAAAAATTTTAAATTGACGAAATCAAGATTATTTTGATGCAGAGTCGATATAAATGAAAATTATTGAATTAAATGGTATTCCGATTCAAAATCGGTTGAGTTTTGACAGAGATAGCTAAGATCAAGGCCCGAAATGTGAGGATTCGAAAATAACGTCTAAAATCCTCTAAGACCTCTAGAAACGCCAGAAAATGCAAAAACAAAAAATAAATGAAAAAAATTTTAAATTGACGAAATCAAGATTATTTTGATGCAGAGTCGATATAAATGAAAATTATTGAATTAAATGGTATTCCGATTCAAAATCGGTTGAGTTTTGACAGAGATAGCTAAGATCAAGGCCCGAAATGTGAGGATTCGAAAATAACGTCTAAAATCCTCTAAGACCTCTAGAAACGCCAGAAAATGCAAAAACAAAAAATAAATGAAAAAATTTTAAATTGACGAAATCAAGATTATTTTGATGCAGAGTCGATATAAATGAAAATTATTGAATTAAATGGTATTCCGATTCAAAATCGGTTGAGTTTTGACAGAGATAGCTAAGATCAAGGCCCGAAATGTGAGGATTCGAAAATAACGTCTAAAATCCTCTAAGACCTCTAGAAACGCCAGAAAATGCAAAAACAAAAAATAAATGAAAAAATTTTAAATTGACGAAATCAAGATTATTTTGATGCAGAGTCGATATAAATGAAAATTATTGAATTAAATGGTATTCCGATTCAAAATCGGTTGAGTTTTGACAGAGATAGCTAAGATCAAGGCCCGAAATGTGAGGATTCGAAAATAACGTCTAAAATCCTCTAAGACCTCTAGAAACGCCAGAAAATGCAAAAACAAAAAATAAATGAAAAAATTTTAAATTGACGAAATCAAGATTATTTTGATGCAGAGTCGATATAAATGAAAATTATTGAATTAAATGGTATTCCGATTCAAAATCGGTTGAGTTTTGACAGAGATAGCTAAGATCAAGGCCCGAAATGTGAGGATTCGAAAATAACGTCTAAAATCCTCTAAGACCTCTAGAAACGCCAGAAAATGCAAAAACAAAAAATAAATGAAAAAATTTTAAATTGACGAAATCAAGATTATTTTGATGCAGAGTCGATATAAATGAAAATTATTGAATTAAATGGTATTCCGATTCAAAATCGGTTGAGTTTTGACAGAGATAGCTAAGATCAAGGCCCGAAATGTGAGGATTCGAAAATAACGTCTAAAATCCTCTAAGACCTCTAGAAACGCCAGAAAATGCAAAAACAAAAAATAAATGAAAAAATTTTAAATTGACGAAATCAAGATTATTTTGATGCAGAGTCGATATAAATGAAAATTATTGAATTAAATGGTATTCCGATTCAAAATCGGTTGAGTTTTGACAGAGATAGCTAAGATCAAGGCCCGAAATGTGAGGATTCGAAAATAACGTCTAAAATCCTCTAAGACCTCTAGAAACGCCAGAAAATGCAAAAACAAAAAATAAATGAAAAAATTTTAAATTGACGAAATCAAGATTATTTTGATGCAGAGTCGATATAAATGAAAATTATTGAATTAAATGGTATTCCGATTCAAAATCGGTTGAGTTTTGACAGAGATAGCTAAGATCAAGGCCCGAAATGTGAGGATTCGAAAATAACGTCTAAAATCCTCTAAGACCTCTAGAAACGCCAGAAAATGCAAAAACAAAAAATAAATGAAAAAATTTTAAATTGACGAAATCAAGATTATTTTGATGCAGAGTCGATATAAATGAAAATTATTGAATTAAATGGTATTCCGATTCAAAATCGGTTGAGTTTTGACAGAGATAGCTAAGATCAAGGCCCGAAATGTGAGGATTCGAAAATAACGTCTAAAATCCTCTAAGACCTCTAGAAACGCCAGAAAATGCAAAAACAAAAAATAAATGAAAAAATTTTAAATTGACGAAATCAAGATTATTTTGATGCAGAGTCGATATAAATGAAAATTATTGAATTAAATGGTATTCCGATTCAAAATCGGTTGAGTTTTGACAGAGATAGCTAAGATCAAGGCCCGAAATGTGAGGATTCGAAAATAAGGTCTAAAATCCTCTAAGACCTCTAGAAACGCCAGAAAATGCAAAAAACAAAAAAATAAATGAAAAAATTTTAAATTGACGAAATCAAGATTATTTTGATGCAGAGTCGATATAAATGAAAATTATTGAATTAAATGGTATTCCGATTCAAAATCGGTTGAGTTTCGACAGAGATAGCTAAGATCAAGGCCCGAAATGTGAGGATTCGAAAATAACGTCTAAAATCGTCTAAGACCTCTAGAAACGCCAGAAAATGCAAAAAACAAAAAATAAATGAAAAAATTTTAAATTGACGAAATCAAGATTATTTTGATGCAGAGTCGATATAAATGAAAATTATTGAATTAAATGGTATTCCGATTCAAAATCGGTTGAGTTTTGACAGAGATAGCTAAGATCAAGGCCCGAAATGTGAGGATTCGAAAATAACGTCTAAAATCCTCTAAGACCTCTAGAAACGCCAGAAAATGCAAAAACAAAAAATAAATGAAAAAATTTTAAATTGACGAAATCAAGATTATTTTGATGCAGAGTCGATATAAATGAAAATTATTGAATTAAATGGTATTCCGATTCAAAATCGGTTGAGTTTTGACAGAGATAGCTAAGATCAAGGCCCGAAATGTGAGGATTCGAAAATAACGTCTAAAATCCTCTAAGACCTCTAGAAACGCCAGAAAATGCAAAAAACAAAAAATAAATGAAAAAATTTTAAATTGACGAAATCAAGATTATTTTGATGCAGAGTCGATATAAATGAAAATTATTGAATTAAATGGTATTCCGATTCAAAATCGGTTGAGTTTTGACAGAGATAGCTAAGATCAAGGCCCGAAATGTGAGGATTCGAAAATAACGTCTAAAATCCTCTAAGACCTCTAGAAACGCCAGAAAATGCAAAAACAAAAAATAAATGAAAAAATTTTAAATTGACGAAATCAAGATTATTTTGATGCAGAGTCGATATAAATGAAAATTATTGAATTAAATGGTATTCCGATTCAAAATCGGTTGAGTTTTGACAGAGATAGCTAAGATCAAGGCCCGAAATGTGAGGATTCGAAAATAACGTCTAAAATCCTCTAAGACCTCTAGAAACGCCAGAAAATGCAAAAAACAAAAAATAAATGAAAAAATTTTAAATTGACGAAATCAAGATTATTTTGATGCAGAGTCGATATAAATGAAAATTATTGAATTAAATGGTATTCCGATTCAAAATCGGTTGAGTTTTGACAGAGCATAGCTAAGATCAAGGCCCGAAATGTGAGGATTCGAAAATAAGGTCTAAAATCCTCTAAGACCTCTAGAAACGCCAGAAAATGCAAAAACAAAAAAATAAATGAAAAAATTTTAAATTGACGAAATCAAGATTATTTTGATGCAGAGTCGATATAAATGAAAATTATTGAATTAAATGGTATTCCGATTCAAAATCGGTTGAGTTTTGACAGAGATAGCTAAGATCAAGGCCCGAAATGTGAGGATTCGAAAATAAGGTCTAAAATCCTCTAAGACCTCTAGAAACGCCAGAAAATGCAAAAACAAAAAATAAATGAAAAAATTTTAAATTGACGAAATCAAGATTATTTTGATGCAGAGTCGATATAAATGAAAATTATTGAATTAAATGGTATTCCGATTCAAAATCGGTTGAGTTTTGACAGAGATAGCTAAGATCAAGGCCCGAAATGTGAGGATTCGAAAATAACGTCTAAAATCCTCTAAGACCTCTAGAAACGCCAGAAAATGCAAAAACAAAAAATAAATGAAAAAATTTTAAATTGACGAAATCAAGATTATTTTGATGCAGAGTCGATATAAAAGAAAATTATTGAATTAAATGGTATTCCGATTCAAAATCGGTTGAGTTTTGACAGAGATAGCTAAGATCAAGGCCCGAAATGTGAGGATTCGAAAATAACGTCTAAAATCCTCTAAGACCTCTAGAAACGCCAGAAAATGCAAAAACAAAAAATAAATGAAAAAATTTTAAATTGACGAAATCAAGATTATTTTGATGCAGAGTCGATATAAATGAAAATTATTGAATTAAATGGTATTCCGATTCAAAATCGGTTGAGTTTGACAGAGATAGCTAAGATCAAGGCCCGAAATGTGAGGATTCGAAAATAAGGTCTAAAAATCCTCTAAGACCTCTAGAAACGCCAGAAAATGCGAAAAACAAAAAAATAAATGAAAAAATTTTAAATTGACGAAATCAAGATTATTTTGATGCAGAGTCGATATAAATGAAAATTATTGAATTAAATGGTATTCCGATTCAAAATCGGTTGAGTTTTGACAGAGATAGCTAAGATCAAGGCCCGAAATGTGAGGATTCGAAAATAACGTCTAAAATCCGCTAAGACCTCTAGAAACGCCAGAAAATGCAAAAACAAAAAATAAATGAAAAAATTTTAAATTGACGAAATCAAGATTATTTTGATGCAGAGTCGATATAAATGAAAATTATTGAATTAAATGGTATTCCGATTCAAAATCGGTTGAGTTTTGACAGAGATAGCCAAGATCAAGGCCTGAAAATGTGAGGATTCTCGAAAATAACGCCTAAAAATCCTCTAAGACCACTAGAAACGCCAGAAAATGCAAAAACAAAAAATAAATGAAAAAATTTTAAATTGACGAAATCAAGATTATTTTGATGCAGAGTCGATATAAATGAAAATTATTGAATTAAATGGTATTCCGATTCAAAAATCGGTTGAGTTTCTTGACAGAAATAGCTAAGATCAAAGCCTGAAATGTGAGGATTCGAAAATAACGTCTAAAATCGTCTAAGACCACTAGAAACGCCAGAAAATGCAAAAACAAAAAATAAATGAAAAAATTTTAAATTGACGAAATCAAGATTATTTTGATGCAGAGTCGATATAAATGAAAATTATTGAATTAAATGGTATTCCGATTCAAAATCGGTTGAGTTTTGACAGAGATAGCTTAGATCAAGTCCCGAAATGTGAGGATTCGAAAATAACGTCTAAAATCCTCTAAGACCTCTAGAAACGCCAGAAAATGCAAAAACAAAAAATTAAATGAAAAAATTGTAAATTGACGAAATCAAGATTATTTTGATGCAGAGTCGATATAAATGAAAATTATTGAATTAAATGGTATTCTGATTCAAAATCGGTTGAGTTTTTGACAGAGATAGCTAAGATCAAGGCCCGAAATGTGAGGATTCGAAAAATAACGTCTTAAATCGTCTAAGACCTCTTAGAAACGCCAGAAAATGCAAAAAACAGAAATATAAATGAAAAAAAATTTTAAATTGACGAAATCAAGATTATTTTGATGCAGAGTTTATTATAAAATGAAAATTATTGAATTAAATGGTATTTTGATTCAAAAATCGGTTGAGTTTTGACAGAGATAGAAGCAAAGATCAAGGGCTCGAAAATTGAGGATTCGAAAATAACGTCTAAAAATCCTCTAAGACCTCTTAGAAACGCCAGAAAATGTAAAAAAACAAAAAATAAATGAATAAATTTTTAAAATTGACGAAATCAAGATTATTTTGATGCAGAGTCGATATAAATGAAAATTATTGAATTAAATGGTATTCCGATTCAAAATCGGTTGAGTTTTGACAGAGATAGCTAAGATCAAGGCCCGAAATGTGAGGATCTGAAAATAACGTCTAAAATCCTCTAAGACCTCTAGAAACGCCAAAAAATGCTAAAAACGAAAAAATAAATGAAAAAAATTTTTAAATTGACGAAATCAAGATTATTTTGATGCAGAGTCGATATAAATGAAAATTATTGAATTAAATGGTATTCCGATTCAAAATCGGCTTACCTTCGACGGAGATAGCTAGCGATCAAGGCGTCCGAAATGTGAGGGATTCGAAAATAACGTCTAAAAATCCTCTAAGACCCTCTAGAAACGCCAGAAAATGCAAAACACAAAAAGCCGTAAATGAAAAAAAATTTTAAATTGGACGAAATCAAAGATTATTTTGATGCAGAGTCGTGATATAAATGAAAATTATTGAATTAAATGGTATTCCGATTCAAAATCGGTTGAGTTTTGACAGAGATAGCTAAGATCAAGGCCCGAAATGTGAGGATTCGAAAATAACGTCTAAAATCCTCTAAGACCTCTGTTTAGAAACGCCTGAAAATGCAAAAAAACAAAAAATAAAAATGAAAAAATTTTTTAAATTGACGAAATCAAGATTATTTTGATGCAGAGTCGATATAAATGAAAATTATTGAATTAAATGGTATTTTGATTCAAAAATCGGTTGAGTTTTGACAGAGATAGCTAAGATCAAGGCCTGAAATGTGAGGATTCGAAAATAACGTCTAAAACCCTCTAAGACCTCTAGAAACGCCAGAAAATGCAAAAAACAAAAAAATAAATGAATAAATTTTTAAATTGACGAAATCAAGATTATTTTGATGCAGAGTCGATATAAATGAAAATTATTGAATTAAATGGTATTCCGATTCAAAAATCGGTTGAGTTTTGACAGAGATAGCTAAGATCAAGGCCCGAAATGTGAGGATTCGAAAATAACGTCTAAAACTCTCTAAGACCTCTAGAAACGCCAAAAAATGCTAAAAACAAAAAAATAAATGAAAAAAGTTCTAAATTGACGAAATCAAGATTATTTTTTGATGCAGAGTCGATATAAAATGAAAATTATTGAATTAAATGGTATTCGGATTCAAAATCGGTTGAGTTTCGACAGAGATAGCTAAGATCATAGCCCGAAATGTGAGGATTCGAAAATAACGTCT
>JAEIGM010000783.1:0-10047 GCA_018903735.1 Drosophila cardini
AAATTTTAAATTATTGTTGAAATCAAGATTATTTTGATGCAGAGTCGATATAAATGAAAATTATTGAATTAAATGGTATTCCGATTCAAAATCGGTTGAGTTTTGACAGAGATAAGCTCGGATCAAGGCCCGAAATGTGAGGATTCGAAAATAACGTCTAAAATCCTCTAAGACCTCTAGAAACGCCAGAAAAGTCGAAAAACAAAAAATAAATGAAAAAAAAATTTAAATTGACGAAATCAAAAGATTATTTTGATGCAGAGTCGATGTAAATGTTTTATTAAGTTAAACGGTATTCCGATTCAAAATCGGTTGAGTTTTGACAGAGATAGCTAAGATCAAGGCCCGAAATGTGAGGATTAAAAATAACGTCTAAAATCCTCTAAGACCTCTTTAAACATGAAAATGCCAAAAACAAAAAATAAATGAAAAAATTTTTGAAATTGACGAGAAATCAAGATTATTTTGATGCAGAGTCGATATAAATGAAAATTATTGAATTAAATGGTATTCCCGATTCAAAATCGGTTGAGTTTTGACAGAGATAGCAAAGATCAAGGCCCGAAATGTGAGGATTCGAAAATAACGTCTAAAATTTCTTAGACCTCTAGAAACGCCAGAAAATGCAAAAAACGGAAAAATAAATGAAAAAATTTTAAATTGACGAAATCAAGATTATTTTGATGCAGAGTCGATATAAATGAAAATCATTGAATTAAACAGTATTCCGATTCAAAATCGGTTTGAGTTTTTACAGACGATAGCTAAGATCAAGGCCCGAAATGTGAGGATTCGAAAATAACGTCTAAAATCCTCTAAAGTCTAGAAACGCCAGAAAATGCAAAAACGAAAAAATAAATGAAAAAATTTTAAATTGACTAAATCAAGATTATTTTGATGCAGAGTCGATATAAGTGCCAAGTATTGAATTAAATGGTATTCCGATTCCAAATCGGTTGAGTTTGACAGAGATGGCGAGAATCCCGGGCGAAATGTGAGGATTCGAAAATAACGTCTAAAATCCTCTAAGACCTCTAGAAACGCCAGAAAATGCAAAAAACAAAAAATAAATGAAAAAAAATTTTAAATTGACGAAATCAAGATTATTTTGATGCAGAGTCGATATAAATGAAAATTATTGAATTAAATGGTATTCCGATTCAAAATCGGTTGAGTTTTGACAGAGATAGCTAAGATCAAGACGCGAAATGTGAGGATTCGAAAATAACGTCTAAAATTCTCTAAGACCTCTAGAAACGCCAGAAAATGCAAAAACAAAAAGTAAATGAAAAAATTTTAAATTGACGAAATCAAGATTATTTTGATGCAGAGTCGATATAAATGAAAATTATTGAATTAAATGGTATTCCGATTCAAAATCGGTTGAGTTTTGACAGAGATAGCTAAGATCAAGACGCGAAATGTGAGGATTCGAAAATAACGTCTAAAATTCTCTAAGACCTCTAGAAACGCCAGAAAATGCAAAAACAAAAAGTAAATGAAAAAATTTTAAATTGACGAAATCAAGATTATTTTGATGCAGAGTCGATATAAATGAAAATTATTGAATTAAATGGTATTCCGATTCAAAATCGGTTGAGTTTTGACAGAGATAGCTAAGATCAAGGCCCGAAATGTGAGGATTCGCAAATAACACAAATCCTCTAAGACCTCTAGAAACGCCAGAAAATGCAAAAAACGGAAAAATAAATGAAAAAAAATTTAAATTGACGAAATCAAGATTATTTTGATGCAGAGTCGATATAAATGAAAATTATTGAATTAAATGGTATTCCGATTCAAAATCGGTTGAGTTTTTGAGCAGAGATAGCTAAGATCAAGGCCTGAAATGTGAGGATTCGAAAATAACGTCTAAAATCTCTCTAAGACCTCTAGAAACGCCAGAAAATGCAAAAACGAAAAATAAATGAAAAAATTTTTAAATTGACGAAATCAAGATTATTTTGATGCAGAGTCGATATAAATGAAAATTATTGAATTAAATGGTATTCCGATTCAAAATCGGTTGAGTTTCGACAGTGATAGCTCAGATCCAAGGCCCGAAATGTGAGGATTCGAAAATAAGGTCTAAAAATCCTCTAAGACCTCTATAAACACTTGAAAATGCAAAAACAAAAAATAAATGAAAAAATTTTAAATTGACGAAATCAAGATTATTTTGATGCAGAGTCGATATAAATGAAAATTATTGAATTAAATGGTATTCCGATTCGAAAATCGGTTGGGTTTTGACAGAGATAGCTAAGATCAAGGCCCGAAATGTGAGGATTCGAAAATAACGTCTAAAATCCTCTAAGACCTCTAGAAACGCCAGAAAATGCAAAAAACAAAAAATAAATGAAAAAATTTTAAATTGACGAAATCAAGATTATTTTGATGCAGAGTCGATATAAATGAAAATTATTGAATTAAATGGTATTCCGATTCAAAATCGGTTGAGTTTTGACAGAGATAGCTAAGATCAAGGCCCGAAATGTGAGGATTCGAAAATAACGTCTAAAATCCTCTAAGACCTCTAGAAACGCCAGAGAAATGCAAAAACAGAAAAATAAATGAAAAAATTTTAAATTGACGAAATCGGGATTATTTTGATGCAGAGTCGATATAAATGAAAATTATTGAATTAAATGGTATTCCGATTCAAAAATCGGTTGAGTTTTGACAGAGATAGCTAAGATCAAGGCCCGAAATGTGAGGATTCGAAAATAACGTCTAAAATCCTCTAAGACCTCTAGAAACGCCAGAAAATGCAAAAACAAAAAAATAAATGAAAAAATTTTAAATTGACGAAATCAAGATTATTTTGATGCAGAGTCGATATAAATGAAAATTATTGAATTAAATGGTATTCCGATTCAAAATCGGTTGAGTTTTGACAGAGATAGCTAAGATCAAGGCCCGAAATGTGAGGATTCGAAAATAACGTCTAAAATCCTCTAAGACCTCTAGAAACGCCAGAAAATGCAAAAACAAAAAATAAATGAAAAAATTTTAAATTGACGAAATCAAGATTATTTTGATGCAGAGTCGATATAAATGAAAATTATTGAATTAAATGGTATTCCGATTCAAAATCGGTTGAGTTTTGACAGAGATAGCTAAGATCAAGGCCCGAAATGTGAGGATTCGAAAATAACGTCTAAAATCCTCTAAGACCTCTAGAAACGCCAGAAAATGCAAAAACAAAAAAATAAATGAAAAAATTTTAAATTGACGAAATCAAGATTATTTTGATGCAGAGTCGATATAAATGAAAATTATTGAATTAAATGGTATTCCGATTCAAAATCGGTTGAGTTTTGACAGAGATAGCTAAGATCAAGGCCCGAAATGTGAGGATTCGAAAATAACGTCTAAAATCCTCTAAGACCTCTAGAAACGCCAGAAAATGCAAAAACAAAAAAATAAATGAAAAAATTTTAAATTGACGAAATCAAGATTATTTTGATGCAGAGTCGATATAAATGAAAATTATTGAATTAAATGGTATTCCGATTCAAAATCGGTTGAGTTTTGACAGAGATAGCTAAGATCAAGGCCCGAAATGTGAGGATTCGAAAATAACGTCTAAAATCCTCTAAGACCTCTAGAAACGCCAGAAAATGCAAAAACAAAAAAATAAATGAAAAATTTTAAATTGACGAAATCAAGATTATTTTGATGCAGAGTCGATATAAATGAAAATTATTGAATTAAATGGTATTCCGATTCAAAATCGGTTGAGTTTTGACAGAGATAGCTAAGATCAAGGCCCGAAATGTGAGGATTCGAAAATAACGTCTAAAATCCTCTAAGACCTCTAGAAACGCCAGAAAATGCAAAAACAAAAAAATAAATGAAAAAATTTTAAATTGACGAAATCAAGATTATTTTGATGCAGAGTCGATATAAATGAAAATTATTGAATTAAATGGTATTCCGATTCAAAATCGGTTGAGTTTTGACAGAGATAGCTAAGATCAAGGCCCGAAATGTGAGGATTCGAAAATAACGTCTAAAATCCTCTAAGACCTCTAGAAACGCCAGAAAATGCAAAAACAAAAAATAAATGAAAAAAATTTTAAATTGACGAAATCAAGATTATTTTGATGCAGAGTCGATATAAATGAAAATTATTGAATTAAATGGTATTCTGATTCAAAATCGGTTGAGTTTTGACAGAGATAGCTAAGATCAAGGCCCGAAATGTGAGGATTCGAAAATAACGTCTAAAATCCTCTAAGACCTCTAGAAACGCCAGAAAATGCAAAAACAAAAAATAAATGAAAAAAATTTTAAATTGACGAAATCAAGATTATTTTGATGCAGAGTCGATATAAATGAAAATTATTGAATTAAATGGTATTCCGATTCAAAATCGGTTGAGTTTTGACAGAGATAGCTAAGATCAAGGCCCGAAATGTGAGGATTCGAAAATAACGTCTAAAATCCTCTAAGACCTCTAGAAACGCCAGAAAATGCAAAAACAAAAAAATAAATGAAAAAATTTTAAATTGACGAAATCAAGATTATTTTGATGCAGAGTCGATATAAATGAAAATTATTGAATTAAATGGTATTCCGATTCAAAATCGGTTGAGTTTTGACAGAGATAGCTAAGATCAAGGCCCGAAATGTGAGGATTCGAAAATAACGTCTAAAATCCTCTAAGACCTCTAGAAACGCCAGAAAATGCAAAAACAAAAAATAAATGAAAAAATTTTAAATTGACGAAATCAAGATTATTTTGATGCAGAGTCGATATAAATGAAAATTATTGAATTAAATGGTATTCCGATTCAAAATCGGTTGAGTTTTGACAGAGATAGCTAAGATCAAGGCCCGAAATGTGAGGATTCGAAAATAACGTCTAAAATCCTCTAAGACCTCTAGAAACGCCAGAAAATGCAAAAACAAAAAATAAATGAAAAAATTTTAAATTGACGAAATCCAAGATTATTTTGATGCAGAGTCGATATAAATGAAAATTATTGAATTAAATGGTATTCCGATTCAAAATCGGTTGAGTTTTGACAGAGATAGCTAAGATCAAGGCCCGAAATGTGAGGATTCGAAAATAAAGGTCTAAAATCCTCTAAGACCTCTAGAAACGCCAGAAAATGCAAAAACAAAAAATAAATGAAAAAATTTTAAATTGACGAAATCAAGATTATTTTGATGCAGAGTCGATATAAATGAAAATTATTGAATTAAATGGTATTCCGATTCAAAATCGGTTGAGTTTTGACAGAGATAGCTAAGATCAAGGCCCGAAATGTGAGGATTCGAAAATAACGTCTAAAATCCTCTAAGACCTCTAGAAACGCCAGAAAATGCAAAAACAAAAAAATAAATGAAAAAATTTTAAATTGACGAAATCAAGATTATTTTGATGCAGAGTCGATATAAATGAAAATTATTGAATTAAATGGTATTCCGATTCAAAATCGGTTGAGTTTTGACAGAGATAGCTAAGATCAAGGCCTGAAATGTGAGGATTCGAAAATAACGTCTAAAATCCTCTAAGACCTCTAGAAACGCCAGAAAATGCAAAAACAAAAAATAAATGAAAAAATTTTAAATTGACGAAATCAAGATTATTTTGATGCAGAGTCGATATAAATGAAAATTATTGAATTAAATGGTATTCCGATTCAAAATCGGTTGAGTTTTGACAGAGATAGCTAAGATCAAGGCCCGAAATGTGAGGATTCGAAAATAACGTCTAAAATCCTCTAAGACCTCTAGAAACGCCAGAAAATGCAAAAACAAAAAATAAATGAAAAAATTTTAAATTGACGAAATCAAGATTATTTTGATGCAGAGTCGATATAAATGAAAATTATTGAATTAAATGGTATTCCGATTCAAAATCGGTTGAGTTTTGACAGAGATAGCTAAGATCAAGGCCCGAAATGTGAGGATTCGAAAATAACGTCTAAAATCCTCTAAGACCTCTAGAAACGCCAGAAAATGCAAAAACAAAAAATAAATGAAAAAATTTTAAATTGACGAAATCAAGATTATTTTGATGCAGAGTCGATATAAATGAAAATTATTGAATTAAATGGTATTCCGATTCAAAATCGGTTGAGTTTTGACAGAGATAGCTAAGATCAAGGCCCGAAATGTGAGGATTCGAAAATAACGTCTAAAATCCTCTAAGACCTCTAGAAACGCCAGAAAATGCAAAAACAAAAATTAAATGAAAAAATTGTAAATTGACGAAATCAAGATTATTTTGATGCAGAGTCGATATAAATGAAAATTATTGAATTAAATGGTATTCCGATTCAAAATCGGTTGAGTTTTGACAGAGATAGCTAAGATCAAGGCCCGAAATGTGAGGATTCGAAAATAACGTCTAAAATCCTCTAAGACCTCTAGAAACGCCAGAAAATGCAAAAACAAAAAATAAATGAAAAAAATTTTAAATTGACGAAATCAAGATTATTTTGATGCAGAGTCGATATAAATGAAAATTATTGAATTAAATGGTATTCCGATTCAAAATCGGTTGAGTTTTGACAGAGATAGCTAAGATCAAGGCCTGAAATGTGAGGATTCGAAAATAACGTCTAAAATCCTCTAAGACCTCTAGAAACGCCAGAAAATGCAAAAACAAAAAATAAATGAAAAAAATTTTAAATTGACGAAATCAAGATTATTTTGATGCAGAGTCGATATAAATGAAAATTATTGAATTAAATGGTATTCCGATTCAAAATCGGTTGAGTTTTGACAGAGATAGCTAAGATCAAGGCCTGAAATGTGAGGATTCGAAAATAACGTCTAAAATCCTCTAAGACCTCTAGAAACGCCAGAAAATGCAAAAACAAAAAATAAATGGAAAAAATTTTAAATTGACGAAATCAAGATTATTTTGATGCAGAGTCGATATAAATGAAAATTATTGAATTAAATGGTATTCCGATTCAAAATCGGTTGAGTTTTTGACAGAGATAGCTAAGATCAAGGCCCGAAATGTGAGGATTCGAAAATAACGTCTAAAATCCTCTAAGACCTCTAGAAACGCCAGAAAATGCAAAAACAAAAAAATAAATGAAAAAATTTTTAAATTGACGAAATCAAGATTATTTTGATGCAGGGTCGATATAAATGAAAATTATTGAATTAAATGGTATTCCGATTCAAAATCGGTTGAGTTTTGACAGAGATAGCTAAGATCAAGGCCCGAAATGTGAGGATTCGAAAATAACGTCTAAAATCCTCTAAGACCTCTAGAAACGCCAGAAAATGCAAAAACAAAAAAATAAATGAAAAAAAATTTTAAATTGACGGAAATCCAAGATTATTTTGATGCAGAGTCGATATAAATGCAAATTATTGAATTAAATGGTATTCCGATTCAAAATCGGTTGAGTTTTGACAGAGATAGCTAAGATCAAGGCCCGAAATGTGAGGATTCGAAAATAACGTCTAAAATCCTCTAAGACCTCTAGAAACGCCAGAAAATGCAAAAACGAAAAAATAAATGAAAAAAATTTTAAATTGACGAAATCAAGATTATTTTGATGCAGAGTCGATATAAATGAAAATTATTGAATTAAATGGTATTCCGATTCAAAATCGGTTGAGGTTCGACAGAGATAGCTAAGATCAAGGCCCGAAATGTGAGGATTCGAAAATAACGTCTAAAATCCTCTAAGACCTCTAGAAACGCCAGAAAATGCAAAAACAAAAAATAAATGAAAAAATTTTAAATTGACGAAATCAAGATTATTTTGATGCAGAGTCGATATAAATGAAAATTATTGAATTAAACGGTATTCCGATTCAAAATCGGTTGAGTTTTGACAGAGATAGCTAAGATCAAGGCCCGAAATGTGAGGATTCGAAAATAAGGTCTAAAATCCTCTAAGACCTCTAGAAACGCCAGAAAATGCAAAAACGAAAAAATAAATGAAAAAATTTTAAATTGACGAAATCAAGATTATTTTGATGCAGAGTCGATATAAATGAAAATTATTGAATTAAATGGTATTCCGATTCAAAATCGGTTGAGTTTTGACAGAGTTAGCTAAGATCAAGGCCCGAAATGTGAGGATTCGAAAGCCAGGTCTAAACTCCTCTAAGACCTCTAGAAACGCCAGAAAATGCAAAAACAAAAAATAAATGAAAAAATTTTAAATTGACGAAATCAAGATTATTTTGATGCAGAGTCGATATAAATGAAAATTATTGAATTAAACGGTATTCCGATTCCAAAATCGGTTGAGTTTTGACAGAGATAGCTAAGATCAACGCCCGAAATGTGAGGATTCGAAAATAAGGTCTAAAATCCTCTAGGTTCTCTAGAAACGCCAGAAAATGCAAAAAACCGAAAAAATAAATGAAAAAATTTTAAATTGACGAAATCAAGATTATTTTGATGCAGAGTCGATATAAACTGAAAATTATTGTGGTAAATGGTATTCCGATTCAAAATCGGTTGGATTACTGACAGAGATAGCTAAGATCAAGGCCCGAAATGTGAGGATTCGAAAATAAGGTCTAAATCCCTCTAAGACCTCTAGAAAACGCCAGAAAATGCAAAAACGAAGAATTAAATGAAAAAAATTGTGAAGTGAAGCGAAATCAAGATTATTTTTAATGCAGAGTCGATATAAATGAAAATTATTGAATTAAATGGTATTCCGATTCAAAATCGGTTGAGCTTTGACAGAGATAGCTAAGATCAAGGCCCGAAATGTGAGGATTCGAAAATAACGTCTAAAATCCTCTAAAACCTCAAGAAACGCCAGAAAATGCAAAAAACGAAAAATTAAATGAAAAAAATTTTAAATTGACGAAATCAAGATTATTTTGATGCAGAGTCGATATAAATCAAAAAATTATTGAATTAAATGGTATTCTGATTCAAAATCGGTTGAGTTTTGACAGAGATGCTTAGCTAAGATCTAGGCCCGAAATGTGAGGATTCGAAAATAACGTCTAAAATCCTCTAAGACCTCTAGAAACGCCAGAAAATGCAAAAACAAAAAATAAATGGAAAAATTTTAAATTGACGAAATCAAGATTATTTTGATGCAGAGTCGATATAAATGAAAATTATTGAATTAAATGGTATTCTGATTCAAAATCTGTTGAGTTTTTGACAGAGATAGCTAAGATCAAGGCCCGAAATGTGAGGATTCGAAAATAACGTCTAAAATCGTCTAAGACCTCTAGAAACGCCAGAAAATGCAAAAAACAAAAAATAAATGAAAAAATTTTAAATTGACGAAATCAAGATTATTTTGATGCTTAGTCGATATAAATGAAAATTATTAATTTAATGGTATTCCGATTCAAAATCGGTTGAGTTTTGACAGAGATAGCTAAGATCAAGGCCCGGAAATGTGAGGATTCGAAAATAACGTCTAAAATCCTCTAAGACCTCTAGAAACGCCAGAAAATGCAAAAAGCAAAATAAATGGAATACATTTTAAATTGACAGAAATCAAGATTATTTTGATGCAGAGTCGATATTAATGAAAATTATTGAATTAAATGGTATTCCGATTCAAAATCGGTTGAGTTTTGACAGAGATAGCTAAGATCAAGGCCCGAAATGTGAGGATTCGAAAATAACGTCTTAAATCGTCTAAGACCTCTAAAAACAATAGAAAATGCAAAAAACAAAAAATAAATGAAAAAATTTTAAATTGACGAAATCAAGATTATTTTGATGCAGAGTCGATATAAATGAAAATTATTGAATTAAATGGTATTCCGATTTCAAAATCCGGATTTGAGTTTTGACAGAGATAGCTAAGATCAAGGCCCGAAATGTGAGGATTCGAAAATAACGTCTAAAATCCTCTAAGACCTCTAGAAACGCCAGAAAATGCAAAAAACGGAAAAATAAATGAATACACATTTTTAAATTGACGAAATCAAGATTATTTTGATGCAGAGTCGATATTAATGAAAATTATTGAACAATGGTATTCCGATTCAAAATCGGTTGAGTTTGACAGAGATAGCTAAGATCAAGGCCCGAAATGTGAGGATTCGAAAATAACGTCTAAAATCCTCTAAGAC
>JAEIGM010000564.1:0-19547 GCA_018903735.1 Drosophila cardini
TTAAAATTTTTTCATAAATTTTTTGTTTTTTGCCTTTTTTGTCGTTTCTAGATGATTTTCATTTATATCGACTCTGCATCAAAATAATCATGATTTCGACCATTTAAAATTTTTTCATAAATTTTTTGTTTTTTGCCTTTTTTGTCGTTTCTAGATGATTTTCATTTATATCGACTCTGCATCAAAATAATCATGATGTCGACAATTTAAAATTTTTTCATTCATTTTTTGTTTTTATGCATTTTTTGTCGTTTCTAGATGATTTTCATTTGTATCGACTCTGCATCAAAATAATCATGATTTCGTCAATTTAAAATTTTTTCATAAATTTTTTGTTTTTTTGCCTTTTTTGGCGTTTCTAGATGATTTTCATTTATATCGCACTGCATCAAAATAATCATGATGTCGACAATTTAAAATTTTTTCATACATTTTTTGTTTTTTGCCTTTTTTGTCGTTTCTAGATGATTTTCATTTATATCGACTCTGCATCAAAAAAATCATGATTTCGTCAATTTAAAGTTTTTTCATAAATTTTTGGTTTTTTGCCTTTTTTGTCGTTTCTAGATGATTTTCATTTATATCGACTCTGCATCAAAATAATCATGATGTCGACAATTTAAATTTTTTTCATACATTTTTTGTTTTTTGCCTTTTTGTCGTTTCTAGATGATTTTCATTTATATCGACTCTGCATCAAAATAATCATGATTTCGACAATTTAAAATTTTTTCATACATTTTTTGTTTTTAGCCTTTTTTGTCGTTTCTAGATGATTTTCATTTATATCGACTCTGCATCAAAATAATCATGATGTCGACAATTTAAAATTTTTTCATACATTTTTTGTTTTTTGCCTTTTTGTCGTTCTAATGTTTTCATTTAAAATTTATTTTTTTTTTGTCGTTTCTAGATGATTTTCATTTATATCGACTCTGCATCAAAATAATCATGATGTCGACAATTTAAAATTTTTTCATACATTTTTTGTTTTTTGCCTTTTTTGTCGTTTCTAGATGATTTTCATTTATATCGACTCTGCATCAAAATAATCATGATGTCGACAATTTAAAATTTTTTCATAAATTTTTTGTTTTTTGCCTTTTTTGTCGTTTCTAGATGATTTTCATTTATATCGACTCTGCATCAAAATAATCATGATGTCGACAATTTAAAATTTTTTCATACATTTTTTGTTTTTATGCAATTTTTGTCGTTTCTAGATTATTTTCATTTGTATCGACTCTGCATCAAAATAATCATGACGTCGACAATTTAAAATTTTTTCATAGATTTTTTTTTTTTTTTGCATTTTTTGGCGTTTCTATATGATTTTCATTTATATCGCACTGCATCAAAATAATCATGATTTCGACAATTTAAAATTTTTTCATACATTTTTTGTTTTTTGCCTTTTTTGTCGTTTCTAGATGATTTTCATTTATATCGACTCTGCATCAAAATAATCATGATGTCGACAATTTAAAATTTTTTCATGCATTTTTTTTTTTTTGCCTTTTTTGTCGTTTCTAGATGATTTTCATTTATATCGACTCTGCATCAAAATAATCATGATTTCGACAATTTACAATTTTTTCATTAATTTTTTGTTTTTAGCATTTTTTGGCGTTTCTAGATGATTTTCATTTATATCGACTCTGCATCAAAATAATCATGATTTCGTCAATTTACAATTTTTTCATTTATTTTTTGTTTTTAGCATTCTTTGGCGTTTCTAGATGATTTTCATTTATATCGCACTGCATCAAAATAATCATGATGTCGACAATTTAAAATTTTTTCATGCATTTTTTGTTTTTTGCCTTTTTTGTCGTTTCTAGATGATTTTCATTTGTATCGACTCTGCATCAAAATAATCATGATTTCGACAATTTAAAATTTTTTCATAAATTTTTTTGTTTTTTGCCTTTTTTGTCGTTTCTAGATGATTTTCATTTATATCGACTCTGCATCAAAATAATCATGATGTCGACAATTTAAAATTTTTTCATGCATTTTTTGTTTTTTGCCTTTTTTGTCGTTTCTAGATGATTTTCATTTGTATCGACTCTGCATCAAAATAATCATGATTTCGTCAATTTAAAATTTTTTCATTTATTTTTTGTTTTTAGCATTTTTTGGCGTTTCTAGATGATTTTCATTTATATCGACACTGCATCAAAATAATCATGATTTCGACAATTTAAAATTTTTTCATTAATTTTTTGTTTTTAGCATTCTTTGGCGTTTCTAGATGATTTTCATTTATATCGCACTGCATCAAAATAATCATGATGTCGACAATTTAAAATTTTTTCATGCATTTTTTGTTTTTTGCCTTTTTTGTCGTTTCTAGATGATTTTCATTTATATCGACTCTGCATCAAAATAATCATGATGTCGACAATTTAAAATTTTTTCATGCATTTTTTGTTTTTTGCTTTTTTGTCGTTTCTAGATGATTTTCATTTGTATCGACTCTGCATCAAAATAATCATGATTTCGTCAATTTAAAATTTTTTCATTTATTTTTTGTTTTTTGCATTTTTTGGCGTTTCTAGATGATTTTCATTTATATCGCACTGCATCAAAATAATCATGATGTCGACAATTTAAAATTTTTTCATGCATTTTTTGTTTTTTGCCTTTTTTGTCGTTTCTAGATGATTTTCATTTATATCGACTCTGCATCAAAATAATCATGATGTCGACAATTTAAAATTTTTTCATACATTTTTTGTTTTTTGCCTTTTTTGTCGTTTCTAGATGATTTTCATTTATATCGACACTGCATCAAAATAATCATGATGTCGACAATTTAAAATTTTTTCATACATTTTTTTGTTTTTTGCCTTTTTTGTCGTTTCTAGATGATTTTCATTTGTATCGACTCTGCATCAAAATAATCATGATGTCGACAATTTAAAATTTTTTCATACATTTTTTGTTTTTTGCATTTTTTGTCGTTTCTAGATGATTTTCATTTATATCGACTCTGCATCAAAATAATCATGATGTCGACAATTTAAAATTTTTTCATACATTTTTTGTTTTTTGCCTTTTTTGTCGTTTCTAGATGATTTTCATTTGTATCGACTCTGCATCAAAATAATCATGACGTCGACAATTTAAAATTTTTTCATACATTTTTTTTTTTTTGCCTTTTTTGTCGTTTCTAGATGATTTTCATTTATATCGACACTGCATCAAAATAATCATGATGTCGACAATTTAAAATTTTTTCATACATTTTTTGTTTTTTGCCTTTTTTGTCGTTTCTAGATGATTTTCATTTGTATCGACTCTGCATCAAAATAATCATGATGTCGACAATTTAAAATTTTTATACATTTTATTTTTTGTTTTTTTGCATTTTTTTTTTGTTTTTCGTTTCTAGATGATTTTCATTTATATCGCACTGCATCAAAATAATCATGATGTCGACAATTTAAAATTTTTTCATACATTTTTTTGTTTTTTGCCTTTTTTGTCGTTTCTAGATGATTTTCATTTATATCGACTCTGCATCAAAATAATCATGATGTCGACAATTTAAAATTTTTTCATGCATTTTTTGTTTTTTGCCTTTTTTGTCGTTTCTAGATGATTTTCATTTATATCGACTCTGCATCAAAATAATCATGATGTCGACAATTTAAAATTTTTTCATACATTTTTTGTTTTTATGCATTTTTTGTCGTTTCTAGATGATTTTCATTTGTATCGACTCTGCATCAAAATAATCATGACGTCGACAATTTAAAATTTTTTCATAGATTTTTTTTTTTTTGCATTTTTTGGCGTTTCTAGATGATTTTCATTTATATCGCACTGCATCAAAATAATCATGATTTCGTCAATTTACAATTTTTTCATACATTTTTTTGTTTTTTGCCTTTTTTGTCGTTTCTAGATGATTTTCATTTATATCGACACTGCATCAAAATAATCATGATGTCGACAATTTAAAATTTTTTCATGCATTTTTTGTTTTTTGCCTTTTTTGTCGTTTCTAGATGATTTTCATTTATATCGACTCTGCATCAAAATAATCATGATGTCGACAATTTAAAATTTTTTCATACATTTTTTGTTTTTTGCATTTTTTGTCGTTTCTAGATGATTTTCATTTGTATCGACTCTGCATCAAAATAATCATGACGTCGACAATTTAAAATTTTTTCATTAAATTTTTTTTTTTTTGCATTTTTTGGCGTTTCTAGATGATTTTCATTTATATCGCACTGCATCAAAATAATCATGATGTCGACAATTTAAAATTTTTTCATACATTTTTTGTTTTTTGCCTTTTTTGTCGTTTCTAGATGATTTTCATTTATATCGACTCTGCATCAAAATAATCATGATGTCGACAATTTAAAATTTTTTCATGCATTTTTTGTTTTTTGCCTTTTTTGTCGTTTCTAGATGATTTTCATTTGTATCGACTCTGCATCAAAATAATCATGATTTCGTCAATTTACAATTTTTTCATTTATTTTTTGTTTTTAGCATTCTTTGGCGTTTCTAGATGATTTTCATTTATATCGCACTGCATCAAAATAATCATGATGTCGACAATTTAAAATTTTTTCATAATTTTTTGTTTTTTTGCTTTTTTGTCGTTTCTAGATGATTTTCATTTATATCGACTCTGCATCAAAATAATCATGATTTCGACAATTTACAATTTTTTCATACATTTTTTTTTTTTGCCTTTTTTGTCGTTTCTAGATGATTTTCATTTATATCGACACTGCATCAAAATAATCATGATGTCGACAATTTAAAATTTTTTCATGCATTTTTTGTTTTTTGCCTTTTTTGTCGTTTCTAGATGATTTTCATTTATATCGACTCTGCATCAAAATAATCATGATGTCGACAATTTAAAATTTTTTCATGTATTTTTTTTTTTTTGCTTTTTTGTCGTTTCTAGATGATTTTCATTTATATCGACTCTGCATCAAAATAATCGTGATGTCGACAATTTAAAATTTTTTCATGTATGTTTTGTTTTTAGCATTCTTTGGCGTTTCTAGATGATTTTCATTTATATCGCACTGCATCAAAATAATCATGATGTCGACAATTTAAAATTTTTTAATGCATTTTTTGTTTTTTGCCTTTTTTGTCGTTTCTAGATGATTTTCATTTATATCGCACTGCATCAAAATAATCATGATTTCGTCAATTTACAATTTTTTCATACATTTTTTGTTTTTTGCCTTTTTTGTCGTTTCTAGATGATTTTCATTTATATCGCACTGCATCAAAATAATCATGATGTCGACAATTTAAAATTTTTTCATGCATTTTTTGTTTTTTGCCTTTTTTGTCGTTTCTAGATGATTTTCATTTGTATCGACTCTGCATCAAAATAATCATGATTTCGTCAATTTACAATTTTTTCATTTATTTTTTGTTTTTAGCATTCTTTGGCGTTTCTAGATGATTTTCATTTATATCGCACTGCATCAAAATAATCATGATGTCGACAATTTAAAATTTTTTAATGCATTTTTTGTTTTTTGCCTTTTTTGTCGTTTCTAGATGATTTTCATTTATATCGACTCTGCATCAAAATAATCATGATTTCGACAATTTAAAATTTTTTCATACATTTTTTGTTTTTATGCATTTTTTGTCGTTTCTAGATTATTTTCATTTGTATCGACTCTGCATCAAAATAATCATGACGTCGACAATTTAAAATTTTTTCATAGATTTTTTTTTTTTTGCATTTTTTGGCGTTTCTAGATGATTTTCATTTGTATCGACTCTGCATCAAAATAATCATGATGTCGACAATTTAAAATTTTTTCATACATTTTTTTTTTGCATTTTTTGGCGTTTCTAGATGATTTTCATTTATATCGCACTGCATCAAAATAATCATGATGTCGACAATTTAAAATTTTTTCATAATTTTTTGTTTTTTGCCTTTTTTGTCGTTTCTAGATGATTTTCATTTATATCGACTCTGCATCAAAATAATCATGACGTCGACAATTTAAAATTTTTTCATAGATTTTTTTTTTTTTGCATTTTTTGGCGTTTCTAGATGATTTTCATTTATATCGACTCTGCATCAAAATAATCATGATGTCGACAATTTAAAATTTTTTCATACATTTTTTGTTTTTTATGCATTTTTTGTCGTTTCTAGATGATTTTCATTTGTATCGACTCTGCATCAAAATAATCATGATGTCGACAATTTAAAATTTTTTCATATATTTTTTTTTTTTGCCTTTTTTGGCGTTTCTAGATGATTTTCATTTATATCGCACTGCATCAAAATAATCATGATGTCGACAATTTAAAATTTTTTCATAAATTTTTTGTTTTTTGCCTTTTTTGTCGTTTCTAGATGATTTTCATTTATATCGACTCTGCATCAAAATAATCATGACGTCGACAATTTAAAATTTTTTCATAGATTTTTTTTTTTTTGCATTTTTTGGCGTTTCTAGATGATTTTCATTTATATCGACTCTGCATCAAAATAATCATGATGTCGACAATTTAAAATATTTTCATAAATTTTTTGTTTTTTGCCTTTTTTGTCGTTTCTAGATGATTTTCATTTATATCGACTCTGCATCAAAATAATCATGATTTCGACAATTTAAAATTTTTTCATAAATTTTTTGTTTTTTGCCTTTTTTGTCGTTTCTAGATGATTTTCATTTATATCGACTCTGCATCAAAATAATCATGATGTCGACAATTTAAAATTTTTTCATACATTTTTTGTTTTTTTGCCTTTTTTGTCGTTTCTAGATGATTTTATTTTTTTGTATCGACTCTGCATCAAAATAATCATGATTTCGTCAATTTAAAGTTTTTTCTTAAATTTTGTTTTTTGCATTTTTTGTCGTTTCTAGATGATTTTCATTTGTATCGACTCTGCATCAAAATAATCATGATGTCGACAATTTAAAATTTTTTCATACATTTTTTTTTTTTTTTTGCATTTTTTGTCGTTTCTAGATGATTTTCATTTATATCGACTCTGCATCAAAATAATCATGATTTCGTCAATTTACAATTTTTTCATTAATTTTTTGTTTTTAGCATTCTTTGGCGTTTCTAGATGATTTTCATTTATATCGACTCTGCATCAAAATAATCATGATGTCGACAATTTAAAATTTTTTCATACATTTTTTGTTTTTTGCATTTTTTGTCGTTTCTAGATGATTTTCATTTGTATCGACTCTGCATCAAAATAATCATGATGTCGACAATTTAAAATTTTTTCATACATTTTTTTGTTTTTTGCATTTTTTGTCGTTTCTAGATGATTTTCATTTATATCGACTCTGCATCAAAATAATCATGATTTCGACAATTTAAAATTTTTTCATACATTTTTTGTTTTTTGCCTTTTTTGTCGTTTCTAGATGATTTTCATTTATATCGACACTGCATCAAAATAATCATGATGTCGACAATTTAAAATTTTTTCATGCATTTTTTGTCGTTTCGAGATGATTTTCATTTGTATCGACTCTGCATCAAAATAATCATGATTTCGTCAATTTACAATTTTTTCATTAATTTTTGTTTTTAGCATTCTTTGGCGTTTCTAGATGATTTTCATTTATATCGCACTGCATCAAAATAATCATGATTTCGTCAATTTACAATTTTTTCATTAATTTTTGTTATTAGCATTCTTTGGCGTTTCTAGATGATTTTCATTTATATCGACACTGCATCAAAATAATCATGATGTCGACAATTTAAAATTTTTTCATGCATTTTTTGTTTTTTGCCTTTTTTGTCGTTTCTAGATGATTTTCATTTGTATCGACTCTGCATCAAAATAATCATGATTTCGTCAATTTACAATTTTTTCATTATTTTTTGTTTTTTGCCTTTTTTGTCGTTTCTAGATGATTTTCATTTATATCGCACTGCATCAAAATAATCATGATTTCGTCAATTTACAATTTTTTCATTAATTTTTGTTATTAGCATTCTTTGGCGTTTCTAGATGATTTTCATTTATATCGCACTGCATCAAAATAATCATGATGTCGACAATTTAAAATTTTTTAATGCATTTTTTGTTTTTTGCCTTTTTTGTCGTTTCTAGATGATTTTCATTTGTATCGACTCTGCATCAAAATAATCATGATTTCGTCAATTTACAATTTTTTCATTAATTTTTTGTTTTTAGCATTCTTTGTCGTTTCTAGATGATTTTCATTTATATCGACTCTGCATCAAAATAATCATGATGTCGACAATTTAAAATTTTTTCATACATTTTGTGTTTTTATGCAATTTTTGTCGTTTCTAGATTATTTTCATTTGTATCGACTCTGCATCAAAATAATCATGACGTCGACAATTTAAAATTTTTTCATAGATTTTTTTTTTTGCATTTTTTGGCGTTTCTATATGATTTTCATTTATATCGCACTGCATCAAAATAATCATGATGTCGACAATTTAAAATATTTTCATAAATTTTTTTTTTTTGCCTTTTTTGTCGTTTCTAGATGATTTTCATTTATATCGACTCTGCATCAAAATAATCATGATTTCGACCATTTAAAATTTTTTCATAAATTTTTTGTTTTTTTGCCTTTTTTGTCGTTTCTAGATGATTTTCATTTATATCGACTCTGCATCAAAATAATCATGATGTCGACAATTTAAAATTTTTTCATACATTTTTGTGTTTTTATGCATTTTTGTCGTTTCTAGATGATTTTCATTTGTATCGACTCTGCATCAAAATAATCATGACGTCGACAATTTAAAATTTTTTCATAGATTTTTTTTTTGCATTTTTTGGCGTTTCTATATGATTTTCATTTATATCGCACTGCATCAAAATAATCATGATTTCGTCAATTTACAATTTTTTCATTTATTTTTTGTTTTTAGCATTCTTTGGCGTTTCTAGATGATTTTCATTTATATCGCACTGCATCAAAATAATCATGATTTCGTCAATTTACAATTTTTTCATTAATTTTTGTTATTAGCATTCTTTGTCGTTTCTAGATGATTTTCATTTATATCGACTCTGCATCAAAATAATCATGATGTCGACAATTTAAAATTTTTTCATACATTTTGTGTTTTTATGCAATTTTTGTCGTTTCTAAATGATTTTCATTTGTATCGACTCTGCATCAAAATAATCATGACGTCGACAATTTAAAATTTTTTCATAGATTTTTTTTTTTGCATTTTTTGGCGATTCTATATGATTTTCATTTATATCGCACTGCATCAAAATAATCATGATGTCGACAATTTAAAATATTCTCATAAATTTTTTGTTTTTTTGCCTTTTTTGTCGTTTCTAGATGATTTTCATTTATATCGACTCTGCATCAAAATAATCATGATGTCGACCATTTAAAATTTGTTCATAAATTTTTTTTTTTTTGCTTTTTTGTCGTTTCTAGATGATTTTCATTTATATCGACTCTGCATCAAAATAATCATGATGTCGACAATTTAAAATTTTTTCATACATTTTGTGTTTTTATGCAATTTTTGTCGTTTCTAGATTATTTTCATTTGTATCGACTCTGCATCAAAATAATCATGACGTCGACAATTTAAAATTTTTTTCATAGATTTTTTTTTTTTTTTTTTGGCGTTTCTATAGATGATTTTCATTTATATCGCCCCTGCTTCAAAATAATCATGATTTCGTCAATTTACAAATTTTTCATACATTTTTTGTTTTGTGCCTTTTTTGTCGTTTCTAGATGATTTTCATTTATATCGCACTGCATCAAAATAATCATGATGTCGACAATTTAAAATTTTTATACCCTTGCAGAGGGTATATTAATTTTGTCACGAAGTTTGTAACGCATTGAAGGAGGCATCTCCGACCCCATAAAGTATATATATTCTTGATCAGCATCAACAGGCGAGTCGATATAGCCATGTCCGTCTGTCTGTCCGTCTGTCCTTCTGTCCGTCTGTCCGTCTGTTTCTATGCGAACTAGTCTTTCAGTTTTAAAGCTATCTTGATGAAACTTGGTACACATGTGTATTCTCTCTGCAGGCAGATCATTTGTTAAAATCGGCCGGATCGGATGACTATATCATATAGCTCCCATAGGAACAATCAGTTGAAAATAAAATTTTTTTTGAGCTATTTCACCCAAATTAAGCCAATATGCAAATCCCATGTGCAAACCAAATTTCATCCGAATCGGACCACTATATCATATAGCTGCCATAGGAACAATCGGTTGAAAATGATGAAAATGCCTAGTATGAAAATTTTTAGTGTCGATTGAGCGATTTCAACCAAACTCACGCCATAAACATTTGCCATCATTCCCCAGCTGTTGACCAAATTTCATTCGGATCGAACCACTATATTATATAGCTGCCATAGGAACAATCGGTTCAAATGCTTAGTATGAAAATTTTTAATGTCTATTGAGCGATTTCAACCAAATTCACGCAGTACGCATAAGCTATCATTCCCTATATGCTGACCAAATTTCATCCAATTCGGATCACTATATCATATAGCTGCCATAGGAACAATCGGTTGAAAATGATGAAAATGCCTAGTATGAAAATTTTTAGTGTCGATTGAGCGATTTCAACCAAACTCACGCCATAAACATTTGCCATCATTCCCCAGCTGTTGACCAAATTTCATTTGGATCGAACCACTATATTATATAGCTGCCATAGGAACAATCGGTTCAAAGGCTTAGTATGAAAATTTGTAAAGTCTATTAAGCGATTTCAGCTAAATTCACGCACTACTCCTTTGCTATTATTCCCTATATACTGACCAAATCTCATCTAAATCAGACATTTATATCATACAGCATCGATTGGAACCACTGGTAACTGAATCCAATGAACGCAACATGCATGACTGCAAGGGTATTTAATCTTCGGCGAGCCGAAGATAACCTTTCTTTCTTGTTTTATTTATTTTTTGTTTTTTTGCATTTTCTGGCGTTTCTAGAGGTCTTAGACGATTTTTGACGTTATTTTCGAATCCTCACATTTCAAGCTTTGATCTTAACTATTTCTGTCAAAACCCAACCGATTTTGTATCGGAATATCATTTAATTCAATAATTTTCATTTATATTGACTGCATCAAAATAATCATGATTTCGTCAATTTCAAACGTTTTCATTTATATTTTGTTTTTTGAATTTTCTGGCGTTTCTAGAGGTCTTAGACGATTTTTGACGTTATTTTTAAATCCTCACATTTCAAGCTTTGATCTTAACTATCTCTGTCAAAACTCAACCGATTTTGAATCAGAATACCATTTAATTCAATAATTTTCATTTTTATCGACTCTGGATCAAAAAAAATCATGATTTTGTCAGTTTTAAAATTTTTCATTTATCTTGTGTTTTTTATGCATTTTCTGGCGCTTCTAGAGGTCTTAGACGATTTTAGAGTTATTTTCTAAATCCTCACATTTCAAGCTTTGTTTTTTATCTTAATTATTTTTAAATCTTCCAACCGATTTTGAATCGGAATACCATTTAATTCAATAATTTTCATTTTTATCGACTCTGGATCAAAAAAAATCATGATTTTGTCAGTTTTAAAATTTTTCATTTATCTTGTGTTTTTTATGCATTTTCTGGCGCTTCTAGAGGTCTTAGACGATTTTTGACGTTATTTTCGAATCCTCACATTTATTTTTGTTCTTAACTATCTCTGTCAAATTGTTGGAAATATATTCATCTGGCAACATACTCCATCTGGTAACCCTTATTCTATCGTTTAACCTTACGATAGTACTTGTTAAAACTACTCATGAAGAGAAGTTAGAACGTAGCGTCACAACGAAATGTATAAAACTCTTTATTTACTTATATCACAATAAAATGAATAAATAATAACATTAGGTTATGGGCCAAGCACCCTTCCACTGCGCGCCAAAAGGAATTGTGAAATAATAAGAGTTTGGAAAATATATATGTGCGTAAATATATATTTGAACAAGAAAGAATGCTATAGTCGCCTCGCGACTTTAGGATACCCGTTACTCTCAGTTTAATTATATTATTAACAATATAATATATTATTAATAATATTAATAATAGTACAATCGTTTAGTTAATCGACCCTATTGATTTAAATTCAGATGACTTGAGAAACGCAGAAAATTTTCATACAAAATCATATTTACAGCGTATTTTTAACCGAGCGTCCCTATGGGAGCTATACGATATGGTCGTCCGATTTGAATGAAACTTAGTCAATATGTTTATATTATTGACAGATATATTCTGTGTAAGTTTCACTTCGATTGATTGGCCAACGCAAAAATTATTCATATAAATTCATATTTGGAGCGTATTTTTGACCGATTGTCCCAATGGGAGCTATATGATATAGTTGTCCGATTTGGATGAAACTTAGTCGATATGTTTATATTATTGACAGATTTATTCTGTGTAAGTTTCACTTCAATTGATTGGCCAACGCAAAAGATATTCATATAAATTCATATTTGGAGCGTATTTTTGACCGATTGTCCCTATGGGAGCTATATGATATAGTTGTCCGATTTAGATCAAACTTGGTCCGTATACGTAATACCTAGACGTGTACTTTCTGTGTCAATGTGGTTTAGATAGCATTACTAACAAAAAAGTTTTCTATACTAAAACATGCTATTTTTACCTGTTTTTACCTTTGTATGCACATAGAACGCCCTAAGGTGGGCGTGTCAAAAAACAAAAGCAAACTTGTACTGCTTGGGCATTTTATCTTTCGTTTGCGACCACTCGGGCCTTTCTAGCTCTTATAGTCTCTGAGATCCATTTGTTCACACAGACGGACAGACGGACAGACGGACGGACGGACAGACGGACAGACGGACATGGCTATATCGACTCGGCTAGTCATGCTGATCAAGAATATATATACTTTATGGGGTCTGCCATGTCTCCTTCTCCCTGTTACATACATTGCAACGAATACAATATACCCTTTTACTCTACGAGTAACGGGTATAAAAATTTCGAGTCGTTGTGAAATAGCTTTTAACCAGAAGACGCCTGTGTGGCGGCGCGCATTTTTAGACCCCGTACTCTAAAAAAGAGTAAAGGGGTCTATTAGGTTTGTCTGAAGCGAAATGTGCGTAACAGGCAGAAGGAGGCGTGGCCGACCCCATAAAGTATATATATTCTTGATCAGTATCAACAGCCGAGACGATATAGCAATGTCCGTCTGTCCGTCTGTCCGTATGAACACCTCGATCTTTTAAACTACAAAAGCTAGAGCCACCAAATTTAGAATGAAAGTCCGTCATTATGTCAGGCAGATCAAGTTTATTTCAAATCTTTGCTACGCCCCTTACCGCCCCCGCAAATTGTAAATAACTATGGTCACCTAGGAAAAAATTTATGTTTTAAGCGAATATCTCAGTAACTATAGCACTTAGGAGTACCATTTTTTGGTGTACAGGTTGCCAGAGACAGCATAAATGCATTGTCATTAAAATTTTTGGACTCCCACGCCCCGTTTTCCCACACGAATCAAATAATTTTCAAACTTCAATGCCATTTTTAAGGCATATGCACTTATCGTACGGTATTGTAATTTCAAATTCGTTTGGAGACAAAGTATCACAAACTATGCTGAAAGTTGCATACAAATCGGACAATAAAAAAAAAAGGCTAGACACGTAACAAAGTTAACAATTGCACGCAATGTCAATGCATGTGTGCAAGCGAGACAGAAGCATATAAACATGTGAGCGAACGTTTTCGCTGCTTGTGTAGCGACAGCGCTGCTCGCGGACGATGCACGCACATGTATGCATACGATACGATAAATCATATATCGATATTCAACACGATAGTAATAATAATTGCGATATGATCTCGAATGCGATATTTGGTCATTATGTCCATATCTATAGCGTATTTGAATTCAGTTGTTGATAATATCGATATTTGATTTGATGTGATATTTTAATTAATATCGATATCGGCATTTTCTTGGCGATTAGCATCCCTATTACAAACTGATGGTTTTGTTTCAAAGTGTTTTATTGCAAATACTATGCGCACGGGGTCTTCTACAGTCGGCTAGCTCGACTGTAGCCTTTCTTACTTGTTTCATACAAAAACTGTTGTTGCTTGTGTAGCAAAAGAAAATATAACGCAGAAAGTTAATTGATGAACAAACTGAAAGTGAGTATTGCAAATGTGCGTATAGAGGCAAGGAAAATTATGACACCTGGAAAATTCAAGTGCAAGCTCTTCTAACAAAGAACAATACTTGGAAATACGTGAACGATTCACTGTGGATGGAGGAAGACGCAAAAGCTAAATCGGACTTGATTCTAGCAATGTCACCATCGGAATTGAAACAAATCAAGAATTGCAATACAGCGAATGAAATATGGCAAAAGTTGCAGAGCATATATCAGTCCACTGGTCCCGCCGCAAAGCAGCTCTGTTAAAGTCTTTAATTCTGTTGAAATTAGACTCATGTTGATAAGTTTTTCGACATCGTGGACAAAATAAATGAAGTCGATCTAGTGAGAATCGAAGAGCTATTAACAATCCTGCTTTTATATAGTATTCCAGAAGAGTACGAATCGTTTCGAATTGCGATTGAAACTCAGGACAATCTGATCGAACCAGAAACACTCAAAATCAAGCTACTTGATGAATATGAGGCGCGAAACAGGAACAAAAGTGAAGTATCTCCAGGAGCATTGATGGCACACAAGAAGAATTTCAAAAAGAAGTCGGAGCCAACTGTGGTAAGCTTGGCCACAAAGCAGCAGATTGCAGATCGAATAAACAAATGAACGAGAAAGAGAGCAGCAATCCGAATCGGAGCATGTATATAGAAGCAGCAAACACTTTTACTAGTAGATACAAGGGCTGGTGTCTAGATTCCGGAGCTACGTCACACATGTGCTCACAAAAGGAAAGATTTTAAAAAGTATGTGCAGCAAAATGTCCAGTACTTAAGCTGGCCAACGGAGAAACTACATCTATTGAAGGAAGTGGTGTTGTAGAATTGAAACCAACAAAGAAGTTTACAGCAAATTTGATGAACACACTCTACGTACCCGAGCTGAGAGAGAACCTTTTATCTGTGTCAAAAATATGTGACCACGCATACAACATATTGTTTAAAAGGGACAAGGCTGAAATTTCAGAGCTTCAAATGGAAAGATAGCGTTCACTGCTAAACGAACACAGGATTTGTACCATGTTGAAGAAGCAATCGAGTCGGGTCGTATGGCGTTTAACAAGGAAAACAGCATTCAGGAGTGGCACGAGCGTTTCGGACATCTCAACGAGAAAGATCTGAAAGACATTATAAAATCAGGAAAAATTGAAGGCGTAGAACTAAGCCCCAAAGAAAACTTGGACATTTGCGAAGTGTGCATTAAGGGGAAGCAGTCACAGAAGCCGTTCCCAATATCGAAAACCAAGTCTACGGAATTACTGGAAGTTGTACACAGCGATGTATGTGGACCGATGCGTGTCAACAGCAATGGAGGGAGTCGTTACTTTGTGACGTTCATAGACGATTACTCCAAATGGTGTGAACTGTATACACTAAAGAGCAAGTCTTAAGTTTTGGAAGAATTTAAAGAATTCAAAAACTATGTGGAACGTCGAACCGGTGCAAAGTTGAAGACACTAAGAACGGACAACGGCACAGAATATAAAAGTAAGGAGTTCAACAAATACTTGGTGGATGCAGGGATAAAGCACGAGTACTCAGTGGAGTACACACCACAGCAGAATGGCACGGCAGAACGCAAGAACAGGACTCTCGTGGAGATGGCACGTTGTATGATGATTCAATCATCAGTCCCGTCTAGTTATTGGGCTGAAGCAGTAAACACAGCAAACTACGTAAGGAACAGATGTCCATCCAGAAGCCTAGGTGGCGAGACACCGTTCAAGTTTTGGAATAAGCGAATTCCAATAGTCAAGCATCTGCGGACTTTTGGGCAAATTGTGTATTCGCTCGAGCAGAGGTCCAAGGGCAAATTCAGCCCAAAATCGAACATGAAGATATTCATTGGATACTGCAGTAATGCCAAAGCGTACAGGCTGTACGATCCAAGAACCAGGGCCGTATCCAAGAGCCGAGATGTCGTTTTTACAAATAAATTTGGTAAAAACACCACATATGAAGAGTTTATCACCCAAAAGCCAGAGGTTGAAACTGAATACATAAATGTGGAAGAAAACGATGAAATAGTGGATGAAGAAGACCAAAGTATGCCTGAAGAAACACAGGAAACAGCTAGCCAGGAAGCTAGCAGACGAGGCCCAGGAATACCACAAAAACAATACACAGGTAAACCAGGTCGTCCAAAATAATCTACAATCGTACAGTTACAGTTCCAAATGAGACGCAAGATTCCGAATCAGAGGAATTCTTCGAAGCAACGTCACTTGTCAGCAGAGACAATCTAACTCCTGATGATGCGCTAAAAGGCGCAGATGCGTCAGAATGGAAGAAAGCGTTCATAAACGAATACAAGGCGTTGGAGAAAAATAATACAAGGGAAATTGTAAGCCGACAAGATGGTCAGAAAGTGATGGATACCAAATGGATTCTTTGCACGAAGTATAAGCCAAATGTCGAAATTGAATGTCGAAAAGCAAGGCTGGTCGCAAAAGGGTATAAACAACGCGAGGGTATCGACTACAACGAAACCTTCTCACCAGTGGCAAGAATTGGATCGATACGAGCATTGATTGCTTTAGCTGTGGAGCTAACACTTGACGTATACCAGATCGATTTTAACAGCGCATATTTGAATGGAGATATTGAAGAAGATATTTACAAAAATATCCCTCCAGAGCTAAATAACATTCTTACGGCCAAAGAAAACAAGTAAGAAAGGCTACAGTCGAGCGAGCCGACTGTAAAAGACCCCGTACTCATTCTAGTGCGCGTTTTCCATACAAATCACCAATTTTCGACCGATCTGACCTATGGGAGCTTTAGGCTATAGTTGTCCGATCCGGACCAAACTTGGTGAGGATAGTTATAATGGTACCATACACATAATGTGTTAGTTTGGTTGCAATCGCTCAACAAAAACTTCATGTCTCCATACAAATCACGCATTTTCGACCGATTTGTCCTATGGGAGCTATAAGCTATAGTTGTCCGAGCCGGACCAAACTTGATGAGGATAGTTATAATGGTACCATACACATAATGCGTTAGTTTGGTTGCAATCGCTCAACTAATACTTCATGTCTCCATACAAATCACCCATTTTCGACCGAGTTGTCCTATGGGAGCTATAGGCTATAGTTGTCCGATCCGGACCAAGCTTGGTGAGGATAGTTATAATGGTACCATACACATAATGTGTGAATTTGGTCTCCCTAGCTCTTTTCGTTTTCAAGTTATGGTTATGTGAAAATTGTTTTTTACAATTTGCGGGGGCGGTAGGGGGCGTGGCAAAGATTTGAAATAAACTTGATATGCTCGCGAAGCAGACGGACTTTCATTCCAAATTTGGTGGCTCTAGCTCTTGTAGTTTAAAAGATCTAGGTGATCATACAGACGGACGGACAGACGGACAGACAGACAGACGGACAGACGGACATCGCTATATCGTCTCGGCTGTTGATGCTGATCAAGAATATATATACTTTATGGGGTCGGAAAAGCCTCCTTCTGCCTGTTACGCACATTTCGCTTCTGACAAACTTAATAGACCCCTCTACTCTTTTTTAGAGTACGGGGTCTAAAAATGGTACACCTAAGTGCTATAGTTACTGAGATATTCGCTTAAAACATCAATTTTTTCCTAGGTGACCATAGTTTTTTACAATTTGCGGGGGCGGTAAGGGGCGTGGCAAAGATTTGAAATAAACTTGATCTGCCTGACATAATGACGGACTTTCATTCTAAATTTGGTGGCACTAGCTTTTGTAGTTTAAAATATCGAGGTGTTCATACGGACAGACGGACAGACGGACGGACGGACATTGCTATATCGTCTCGGCTGTTGATGCTGATCAAGAATATATATACTTTATGGGGTCGGCCACGCCTCCTTCTGCCTGTTACGCACATTTCGCTTCAGACAAACCTAATATACCCCTCTACTCTTTTTTAGAGTACGGGGTCTAAAAACAGAAGTACAGCAAAAACAAAGTTTGCAAAATGAAGAAGGCGCTGTATGGTTTGAAGCAGAGTGGACGTCAATGGTACAAAAAGCTTGATGCCAAGCTTAAGGAGGTCGGACTAAATCCAGTAGCTGCCGACCCATGCGTGTACTTGAAAAAGACTGGAAAGGAAGTCATCATGGTATCACTGTATGTAGATGATCTCATTGTTGCGACCAATAGCGAAAAAATGTTGGAAAGCTTGAAGTCTGAACTGGCCAGGAACTTTGAAATGAAGGATTTAGGAAAATTATCCTACTTCCTTGGAATCGAGTTCAAACAGGACAAGAAGAAGGAAATGATCTCAATGAGTCAGCCAAAATATATAAAGGATATATTGAAACAGTTCAACATGGAAGATTGTAAAACAACGAGCACACCAATCAACACGGGCATTAAGTTATCAGTGGACATGTCTCCGAAAACAGAATCTGAAAAAGAAGAGTCCCTAAAATTGCCGTATCAGAGTTTAGTTGGTGCATTGATGTGGCTTGCTGTATCAACACGTCCGGATATTGCACATGCAGTTAGTCTGCCCAGCCAGTACAACGCAAATCATGGACAACAACGCTGGGTGGCCGCAAAACGAGTGCTACGCTACCTTAAAGGAACCCAAAATCGAGGTTTGGTGTACATGCGAAGTAGCCAAAGTTTGATGGGCTATACAGACGCCGACTGGGCATCAAATGTTGACGATCGCAGATCTTCCACAGGTTTTGCATTCATCATGGCGAGAGCTGCGATATCATGGGAATGTCGCAAACAAAGGACTGTCGCACTATGCAGTACAGAAGCTGAATACATGGCGTTGTCAGATTCTTCCAAGGAAGCAGTTCACCTAAGAAGCTTCTTGCGCGAAGTAATGGGGCAAGTCCAAACAACGAAGATCTACAACGACAACCAAGGTGCTGGACAACTCACGAAGAATCCAGTACTTCATAAGCGAACGAAGCACGTCGACATCCGTCACCACTTCATACGAGAGCTTGTAGAAAAGGGGGATATTTGCATCGAGTACATACCGACCACAGAGATGCCAGCAGATGTACTTACAAAGGGGCTGACAACATCGAAACACGAATTGTGTGTGTCAGCACTAGGCATGCGAACTATCGACTAGTGTGGTGCCATCTGAAGGGAAGTATTGGAAATATATTCATCTGGCAACATACTCCATCTGGTAACCCTTATTCTATCGTTTAACCTTACGATAGTACTTGTTAAAACTACTCATGAAGAGAAGTTAGAACGTAGCGTCACAACGAAATGTATAAAACTCTTTATTTCCTTATATCTCAATAAAATGTAACTCTCTTGAATAAATAATTACATCGCAAATCTCAACCGATTTTGAATCGGAATACCATTTAATTTAAAAATTTTC
>JAEIGM010000089.1:0-143855 GCA_018903735.1 Drosophila cardini
TCTGCATTATTTGCAGGGTTGCGCGCGTTAACAAGCACGTTGCTTGGTGTTGTTGGGCCACTTGATTGTACTGTCTGGTTAGTACATCAACGTCTAAATAATAATTTATTTGTGTGTATTTATTAAAATATAATCTTACAGTTATGATTATTTTTGTTATTTAATATTTATTGACGTATAGTATATTATATTTATTTGTTGATATCTAGGGCTAAATATTTATTTATATATTAATATTAAAAATGCAATTGTTTTGTTCTAACATGGCTGAAGGTGAAGGGGCACACGAGTATAATACCTGACAGAAGGCAGTCCAGAGGAAGAGCTCGTTGCAATGCGATATTTCGCAGGGGGGTGGGGTATAGCGCCCTGGCGCGAACACCGCTGCCGAAGACGGCTAGGGCCAAAAGAGGGGACCCGGAGCCTGGCGATCGGAGGAGGCATCAGAAGTAAGCGCTATGCATGCCCAGGCCCTCCTCACCAAACTGATAGCATATGCCGGTCCATACAGCAGGCAGTAAATGATATCTTGCGCACAAATCAGTGGACTCTCTAACGGCAAGAGCCGATTACAGCCGAAGGGTTTCCGCGGCTCCACGCAGGCTTGAAGGAGGACGAGCTAAAAACATATTTTAAAGAAACAGGGCCGGAGCTGGAAGCATGCCAGGGCGCAAAGAGAAGGGGAGTCTAAGCAGAGCTCCGGCCCAAACTACTCACGAAACCACCGCATCCTTTAAAGCCGGATGAGGCCTTCAGATTCAGACCAGCGATTTGTAAACACGAATATGACGGAATCAGACGAAGCACACTGGGGAAGCACCAGCGGGCTGAAAATCGTGGCAAAAATCATGTTTGTGATGGTATCGTTTGACAAAAAGAAAAATTGCGTTTGGTTAAGAACTGATCATAGGTGATAAATCCGAAATTTTTTTCAAATCGGTTGAAAACTGTGCGTGCTAGAGCCCCTCAAAGTTGACCTATTTTCTGAAATGTGCCAAAATGCAAAAATTTTTTTCACAAAGTATTAACTTTTAGATTTAATTTTGGGCGAACTAATTGATCATTCTTAAAGTTGTTATTTTTATATTAAAAGTATATTAATACTTATTAAAATTGACTATGAATTTTTATTTTCGCTTAATAACTGTTTATTCCAAAAAAGATTAAAAACTGGTTTTTTTTTGGGCCATTTTTTTTAACTTAAGTTGAACTTAACTTCTAAAGTTCATGCAAGGTCAAAGTGAAACTATTTTTATATGATAGCAGGAACCATCCTCTAATATAGTTTCTTCTTATATAGTTTCCGTTGACCGAACTTGCCCGTTTAGAAAATACATTCATAAAAGTAATGCACTCTCGCGGTAAAAATGCGCGGCTGAGGTATGGAAGAAGAAGAGCGCAAGCAAATAAGGTAATTTCCGTCATGTGTGTTTGACTAAAAAATTTGCGTAAAATCATTTTGTATATTATACCAGCCATAGTAACCCCAAACAAATTTTATTTTGTATAGGTTTTACCCATCTTTATTCATTTTGGCAACAGATAGCTGAAGAAACTGTGCTTTTAAGTAAACAAAAAAAGAATTTCAATTTGGATGACTCCATGAGGAAGGAACACCACTATGAGTGTGGGATTTCTTAGCTGCATTGTAAAATAAAATACACTGAGTTTATTTTCAAACTATCCTATTGATTTCAGGAGATTTCTCCCGGAACGAAAACGCATCTCGTCCACTGTATCGATGATACATATGCGATCCCAAGAGAATATGAAACAAAATAGTTGCTGCTCTGATAAGTCAGCACTATTAGACATGCTTATGTTGATGGTTATTTAAAAAAAATCCACTAAAAGGATTTTGAAGAGAATAGTTACAGTTTCAAACAATTTAAGTCTATTTAGTATAACAATAAATGTAAATGTATGTTTTAAAGAAAAATGACAATAAAAAGAAGTAAAGAAAAATAACCTCAAAATAATATAACCAAAAATGTTGGCGTCAACATTAAGTAAATTTGTTCAGAAATTTGTCTTAAACATATTAAAATGTGGTACCAATATAAAAATAAGATTGAGAACATTAATTTGTGATAAAAATTGTATTTTTAATTTTTATCTTATATGTGTAATATGGTAGAAACATTAGTGAAATATGACCTTAACAGACCCTGTTGATCAAACACACTGTTTAAACATTCATTTCATAGCTTAATAAGTTTTGTATAGAGTGCTTTTTATTTTGTTCAAATAGCTATGATTCAAAAGACATGATTTTTGCAACGCTTTTCCGCCCGATGCCCCAATGTGCGACGTCCCAAGAACGTCTTTTTCGTGAGGACGATCAGATGAAGTTGAATCAGGGAGGGTGGAGTTTCTCCAGTACCAAATCGGTGTCCATGGGATAAAGTGCTTCGCTGCTTTCACCTCCTCCTCAAAGGAAGGGCTACAGTTTAGTACTAGCAGCACGTGCGACAGCTCAGAGAAGAACGATGGGACGAGCTGAAACGTGCTTTATTGGCAGGGCAAACCAGACCAAGCACGATAAGATGCACGAGCCGATGCAGCTGAAGCAGAATGAGTGCAGAGATGAGTGCAGTGAAGTGGAAAGCCCATTGCCCTTAATAGCATTACCTGGATTTCGCATCATCACATAAAAGTGGTCGTACGGGTCGCCCAAATTAGTTGACTACACTAGAAAAAGTCGATAAATAAAGGATCAGATGTTAAAATAAAACAAGAATGAATGCTATAGTTGCCTCGCGACGTAAGGACACCCGTTGCTCAGTTATTTTATATTATATACAATGGGGTATGAAAATCGTAATAGAACCATCATTAAAGCAATCGACCCTGGTGGGTTTAATTCAGATGGCTTGGTAAACACAGAAAAATTTCATACAAATTCAGATTCATAGCATTTTTCAGACCGATCATTTCTATGACAGCTATACGAAATAGTCTTCCGATTTGGATGAAACTTGGTTAGTATGTTTATATATTTGGATAATCTATTCTGTGAGAGTGTCATTAAGATTGCATGGTTAACGCAAAAGTTTAAAATGCAAATTGACCAATTTGGATCAAACTTTTCCAGTATATGTACTCCCTAAACATGTATTACCTGTGTAAATTTGGTTTAGATAGCTTACTTAAACATGTCACTTTTACCTGTTTTTTCCTTGTAAGGCGGCCCCAGAATTGACGGCCTTACATTATTATTTTTGTTTTTATTTAATTAATAGTTAGTAAGCAAGCCACTGGAGGCGCTTTAGATTAAGTTTGGTTAAGTTTATCTTTGCCTAGTTTTATGGATTGAATTTATTTAATTTTTAAGTTTGCTTTTCGCGCCATTGAAGGCCTTTAATTATAAGTCTTCTTGCGATAAGAGTTTGTATTAGGCACTCGGCGCCCTCTATCGGCAGTGCGGTACTCTGTACGAATCTCAATGGCGAAGAGAGATCTTTCGTGTTGGAGTTGTGTTGCGACAGCCTTCTGCGCTGCTCGACCGAGAGCGTCACGTCACTTTTCGATCGAGCCTGGAGCGAGTAAGTTGGTGACAGCGGGCCGCTAGGGTCCCGTCAGGCAGTGCAGCAGGGGACCGTAGGGCGTAGTTATAGTATCATTAACATAAAGAATAAATAATCGTAATTGTAATAATTGAGTGCGTTTTTTATTCCTTTTTCTCAAATCCTAACCACTAACTAGTGGATAGGCGTGGGCCTCATCCCGCTTGCCGTGGGACTATCTCTACTACTATTGAAATACTAACTTGTAGGTAGGCGTGGGCCTCATCCCGCCTGCCGTGGGACTATCTCGGCACGTTGCAGTACTAACAAGTAGACAGGCGTGGGCCTTATCCCGACAGCCGTGGAAAAATCCCGGCGCATTGTCAAACTAACCAATAGAGATATTAGAGTTCGATTCTGTTCACCGAGCAATCCCGGCGGTAGAGTAACTGACCCCTAGCCCTGTTTCGTATTCTAGTTGTTCTTGCGCATTTCCCATACTCTAACCGCAGCGTCGTTGCATTTAAATAAAATTTTCTTGCAAAGTCGGGCCCTGGGCAGACTGAGATCTGTACTCCAGTTGAAAACGTCATTACAACTTTTGCATGAACATAGAACGCCCTAGAAAGGGCGTGTCAAAAACAAAAACAAACTTGTACTGCTTGGGCATTTGATCTTTCATTAGCTCTTATAGTCTCCGAGATGCTTTTGTTCAAACAGGCGGATATGACTATATTGACACGACTTGTGATGCTGAACAAGGATATATGTTATTGATGGGGTCTGCCACGCCTCCTTCTCCATGTTACATATATTCCTACGACTACAGTATTCGCTTTCACTCTACGAGTGACGGGTATACAAAAATCACAATAAACATAAGTCATGTAATGACGCAAACAAGCGACCCAACCAAATACGCTAAACAACAAATAACAACCCTACCAATTGCACCAAGAAATTGAAAAGATTCCAATTATCTGCATTAAAATGAAATAATTTTTTTTTATGGGACGAAAATAAGAAGAATGCCTGTGACCAGAACTGAACTGCAGATTTTCGGGTTTTCATACAAGTTTGATTGCGATCGCTCAACTAACTCTGCGTGTCGAAAAAAAGTTTAAGTGTTATTGCAGTTGTGGGCTCTCTAGGAACCTGCTTTTTAAAACTGGTATTCCTAAGTGCCATAGTAACTGAGCTATTATCGAATCGATTCTGACTAAAATCGAACTTGTACCTGAGATCTGTTTGTTTATACGGACAGATGGACAAACAGACGGCAATAGCTATTTCGACTCGGCTGTTGATGATGATCAAGAATATACAGAGAAAGCTCTGCTCACGGGCAGCTCCCTCAGGCGGGCAGCTCCCTTAGCCAGTCGAATTTAACAGTCCCAAGAGCATGATTTTCGTTTAAAATCCTTTTCCGCATGCGGGGATCTGCCTTGGGCGGACAAAAGTACTGGAACCATGCCTGTCCAGCCAAGGGAGCTTTCACTGTTTATTTTTTATGGGGTTTACCCCCCCCCTTTTCCCCTTTTACTTTTTTTTCCAACCCAACAAATCTTTTCAAGAGAGTATAAATACCAACAAAATAAATTTATTTTTTTTTTCAAATTTTTTTTGAATATGATATATATGCAAAGTAACAATCTGGCATCACTGTTTGTATTTCTTGTAATGTTGCCAGATCATCTTATATAGAGTTAAGTCAGTCGTTTATGAATCGTTGCACAGTGAAGAACACATACGTTGTGAATAAAGAATGAACATTATAATTTAGAACCAACGCACTCTTTCTTTTCTTGCACAACTGCATCTGTTTGTCGGAGCTAATTCCAACAGGTTATGGGCCCAGACACACTTGTGCAAGTAGAATCAGTGGACAATAAGCCGTGAAAAATGGCAGGTGCGTTTATTCGGATTGAGCCGCTAAACGCGGAAAATTATGATACGTGGAAACTACAAATGTGTGCCATTCTCGTGAAAAATGATTTATGGCCATATGTAAACGGTACGAAAAGCTACCCGGACGCCGAGGCAGATCGAGCAGCATGGAAAGTGCAAGACGAGAAAGCACGGGCAGACATTTTGCTGTCGATCAGCACATCAGAGTTGGCATTAATAGAAAATTGTGAAACGGCTAGTGATTGTTGGAATAAATTAAAAGAAACGTTCCAATCTAAGGGACCGGTGCGAAAGGCTAGTTTGCTTAAGCGAGTGGCGCTATACCGCATGAGTGAAACTAGTGATACGCGTCAGCACATTAAAGAATTTTTTGATGCTGTGAAAAAACTAAAAGAAATCGGTGTAGCAATTGGCGACGATCTACTCGCGATTCTCTTATTGTACAGTTTGCCTGATTCGTACGAGACATTTCGATGCGCCATAGAAACACGGGACGAGTTGCCAAGTCCAGATATTTTGCGAGTGAAAATATTAGAAGAATCAGAAGCGCGTAAAACGAAACACGAACGCGAAGAGCAGAGTGCGTTATATGCAAGTCGCCGAAAAGGCAACGGTAAAGAGAACGGGCAAAAGGAAACAAGAAAATGCTACGCTTGTGACAAAATCGGTCATCTCGCTCGCGACTGTCGGAATAAGAAACAGCAGAACACGAAGAACGGGAAAACCGAAAGAAGTGCGAATGAAGACCAGAACAAAAAGGAAGCGCTAAATCTATGCGAACATGCATACAACACGGAAGGGAAAAGCAATATGTGGTGTCTAGACAGTGGCTGTACGGCACACATGTGTTCAAACAAAGATGTGTTTGAGAAAATAGAGCAAAGTGAGAAGACATTGTATTTGGCAAACAACAATACCGCAAAGGTAAATGGAATCGGAGAAGTGGATATCGAAGTTAAGGAAATGAAGCAGACAAACGAAATCTCACTGAAGGAAGTATTGTATGTATCCGATCTACGACAAAATCTATTGTCAGTATCAAAAATTACTGATAAAGGACACGAGGTGCATTTCCGAAAGAATGAAGCAGTAATTGTGAAAAATAATAAGGTATGGCTACGTGCGAAGAGATATGGAAATTTGTATTACTTAAATACCGAAGAGCACCAAGTCAACAACGTAAAGGAAAAAGAATGCGAAATAGATATGTGGCACCGTCGTATGGGACATTTAAATGAGAGTGATCTGAAAAGCATGTGCAAAACTGGTAAAGTATTTGGAATGAGCATGAAAGAGAATGAGAAACTATCGCAGTGTGAAATTTGTATACGCGAAAAGCAAACAAGAAATTCCTACAAGAGCGCAACCGAGAAGAGATCAAAGCAGACACTGGAAATTGTCCATAGCGACGTGTGTGGGCCAATGAGAACTCAATCAATGAGTGGATGCAAGTATTTCGTCACATTTATAGATGATTACTCACGTTATTGTTCGATCTATTTCATCAAGCAAAAGTCTGAAGTGCTTGAAGTGTTTAAAACGTATAAAGCTTCTGTCGAAAATATTACAGGTCACAAGATCAAGACGTTACAGACGGATAACGGAACGGAATTCGTTAACAGAAGTTTTGATGAGTATTTACGAAAGCATGGTATTGGCCGACGATTGACAGCGCCATACACGCCACAGCAAAATGGCATTGCTGAGAGAAAGAACCGTACACTTGTTGAAATGGCCAGGTGTATGATGAGACAATCTGGAGCGCCACCTTCATTCTGGGCAGAAGCAGTTAACACGGCATGCTACATTAGGAACAGATGCCCCACCAAGGCATTGTCTGGAGAATTGCCATATACGTACTGGACTTCAAAAGTGCCTACAGTTAAGTATATGCGTACATTTGGAACCAAGGCATTTGCATTAATAAAAGATAAGAAGAGCGGAAAATTTGATTCACGATCAGAAGAGTGTGTTCTACTAGGATATGCCTCAGAATCGAAAGCCTATCGGTTATACCTGCTGAAGAAGCACACTGTCATAACCAGCAATGATGTCAAATTTACGAACGGTTCAGGATTCCAAAACGAATTCGAGGAGTTTTTCGACAATCCAGAAGATGGCGTTGATATCCAGATAAGCAGCAAACCAGATGAACTTCGAGATAGTTCATCAAGCGAGGAGGGTGAAACAGAAGAGAACACCCAACCAATACGACGTGGCAGAGGACGCCCCAGTAAGCAAAGAACTGGTCAGCGCGGAAGACCACGAAAAGTTTACCAACCAGTTAGAGATGAAGAATCTGAAAACAACCAGGACGACGAAGATGAATTCGAGGAATGCGAAATGGCATTCAGCACAACCGCAAGTGATCCGTTGACTATTAAGGAGGCCCAAAGCCGTGGCGATGCTTTACGCTGGACAAAGGCCATAGAAGACGAGTTCATGGCACAGATTCTCAACAAAACTTGGAGTATCGTCGAACGACCAAAAGACCGGAAGGTGATTGGAAACAGGATGGTTTTCCAAACAAAGGATGACGGTAGCTCTACGGGCAAGAAGAAGGCCCGATTAGTTGCCAAAGGATACGCGCAGAAGCCCGGAGAGGACTTTCACGAAACGTATTCACCTGTAGCACGATTTACATCAGTCAGACTACTAGCAGCCCTATCAGCTGAGCATGATATGGAAATCCACCAAATGGATGTAGTTACAGCATACCTAAACGGAGAGCTGGAAGAGAAAGTGTACATGGACATACCAGAAAACTTCAATGACTTCATGGAAAAGTTGAAGTCAGGAGCACCCATCGGCCTGAAACAACAGCGCCCAGACACAGAGTTTATGGAGACGGCAAAACAATGGCAAAAAGCATTAAAGAAGATCCGAGATCCTGTGTGTTTGATCAAAAAGGCGTTATATGGACTAAGACAGTCAGGTCTACGATGGTACCGGAAGCTAACGACAAAGCTGAAAGAGATCGGGCTTGAAGCAGCGGAACAGGATCCATGTTTGTTCGTCAAACGGAAAGGAGGAAAACTTCTTATTGTTACGATATACGTTGACGACCTGTTACTTGCCTCAAACGATACAGAGTGGTTGCAGCAAACAAAGGAACATCTCAGCAAGAATTTCAAGATGAAGGACTTCGGCGCAGTGAAAACATGCTTGGGCATCGAGTTTAACCAGGACAGGCAGAAGAAGCGCGTATTTATTTCCCAAGAGAAATACATTGATGCCGTATTGAAAAGATTCGGCATGACTGACTGCAAACCAGCGATGACACCAATAGAATCCAAAACAACACTGAAGCTCCCAGATGACACGAACGAGGATGATATGGAAAAGTATCCATTTCAAAGTTTAATTGGTTCTTTAATGTTTCTTTCAGTAACGACACGCCCAGACATAGCATATGCAGTGAACTTCATGAGTCAGTTTAACTCAAACTACACGGCTGAGCACTGGAAAGCATCGAAACGCATACTACGGTACCTAAGCGGTACAAAGAAGATTGGGCTCCTTTTCAAGCAGACTGGAGACGAACTGTATGGCGTGGTCGATGCAGATTGGGCTAGCAACTTGACAGATCGGCGTTCCTACTCTGGTCAAGCGTTTATATTGGCAGGCGCCGCTATAAGCTGGGAGGCACGCAAGCAGCGTACCGTAGCATTGTCAAGCACTGAATCAGAGTACTTGGCAATGTCCGAATCCGTAAAGGAGGCACTGTACCTAAAAGCACTGCTGAAGAGGATCGGTACAGAATGCGAATCCGTGCGCATTTACAACGACAACCAAAGCGCACAACACTTGGTGAAAGGTTTTGGATTTCACCCACGCACGAAGCACATTGATGTACGTCACCATTTTATCCAAGAGAAGCATAAGGATGGTGATATTTCAATTGAATACATGCCGACCGAAAAGATGCCGGCAGATGTCCTAACAAAGGGTCTAAGTACCAATAAGCATAATGAATGCAGCTTATCGTTAGGAATCACATATTTATAAGTTTATATATTTTGTTACTTTGAGGGGGTGTGTTTGAATATGATATATATGCAAAGTAACAATCTGGCATCACTGTTTGTATTTCTTGTAATGTTGCCAGATCATCTTATATAGAGTTAAGTCAGTCGTTTATGAATCGTTGCACAGTGAAGAACACATACGTTGTGAATAAAGAATGAACATTATAATTTAGAACCAACGCACTCTTTCTTTTCTTGCACAACTGCATCTGTTTGTCGGAGCTAATTCCAAATTTTTAATTTTTTAAAAAAAATAAAAAAAAAAAAAAAAAAAAAAAAAAAAAAAAAAAAATAAAACCGATTATTTCATAGATTGATTATTTTTGGAGTAATGACAAATGGTAATGATTACTTAGTATAAAATGAGTGCATACATCATTTTACACCATCTGGTGATATGATACCTGCGCATGGGTGACCTCTACAAACTGTAAAGTGTCAGCGACGGCTGCATGTTGCTGGTGTTGATCTTTGTTTGTTTTTTTTTGGTCCAGTGGTCTGCGTGTCACTTAACACATAGTGGACTGTGTGTCCACAAACATACTCCCGGCCGTTGAACAGCAGTTCAACAATTATTTATTTATCTTAGAGTTAGAGTTAATTTAAATTAAAATTAACATAATTTTACTACATGGGCTACATGGGCCTTCGGCTTATCGGATTAAGAATTACATATTTGCATATTTTTACATATTTACATATTTATCGTATAATAGGCTTTATAGATTTATAGGATGTGGTAGAAGTTTGATTTTTTTAGATATTTTATTTAATATTTCGGGAATGTTGGTTGATGTTGGGTTTGAAAACATTTTTAAGGTGCATACTTTTTTAAAGATTTCTTTTCTTATGTGGGATGTTGCAGTGCAGTTTTTTAGTATGTGTTCTATGTTTAGGTCGGATGTTGAGTTGCAGTTTGGACAGAGTGTTATATCGTCAGGGTTGATGTAGTGTTGTTAGGTGAATCATGTGTGTCCTTATCTGAGCCTTTGAATTTTTATTTGATTTATGCGTGTTATATCTTTTTGGTTTAAATTTTTTAGGTAGTGTTCTGTGTGTGAAAGGTTGCTGTTTAATTGCTGGTACCATGTATTGCAGTGGTCTATATTATTTTTGAGTTTATGAATTAAGTTATTTTTTAGAAATTTGTTTACATCTGTGGAGTTAAAGTTGGGAGTGTAATGGAGTGGGGAATTAATTGTGGATTTGGCGGTTTGGTCAGCAAGTTCGTTGCCTTTTATCTTGCAGTGGCTCGGTATCCAGAGGAGTTTTATTTTGGTTTTGGTTAGGGTTAGGATTGTTCTTATTAATGTGGGATAAAAGTTGTTTTTGTTTATGTTGCCGATTGATTTGATTGCTGATAAGGAGTCAGAGCATATTATGAAATTTCCTTCTTTACTTCTTATCTAGAAACATTTTTTGGTATATTTCTGGTGATGTGTTGGGTTTTCTAAGGTAGTGTAGTGAAGTATTGATGTTAGAGGGGGGGAATAGCCATTGGGGTGTGATTGGTTAATTGTTGGGTGGTGGAAGGTGGGGAATGTTATGCTCTTTGCAGGATGCTATGGTTCTTTCTATTGAGGATTGTAATTTCTTTTTGTTGTGGTGTTTTATTTGTTTGGTATATTTGTGGATTGGGGAGTTTGCACTGTGTAAAATTGTTTTGAATGATTTTGCTGTCATGAGGTCCCTTTTTTGTTCTATTGTGGGTATGTTAGCTTCGAAAAGGAGATTGGCTATAAGTATTGAGGGAAGGGCTCCTAGGGCTGTGCGTATTCCTGCATTAGGTGCTGTTCTTAGTTTGTTAAGAGACGATTTAGGGGCGTGTCCATATATGAATATCGCATAGTCAATTTTGGCTACGAGTGTTGCTTTTTGCTATATTTATCACTGTGTGGGTGTTACAGTTAAATTTGGGGATGGCTAAACATTTTATTATGTTGAATTTTTTGTTAAGGGATGGTTGAATGTATTTTATGTTTGAGTTCCATCTGTATTTGTTGTTTATTGTTAGGACTAGAATTTTGAGGTTGTTTACTTCGGGAATTGTTATGTTGTTTGGGGGAATTTTGCATTTGAAGTTTTGTTTCCTGCAAATATGTAGGTGTTGGCATTTGTCTAGGGATAGTGATGCTCCTGAGTATGAGCACCATTGTTTGATGTTAGCAAAAATGGAGTCAAGGTTGCATGTTTGGTTCTTTTGTCTATTGAGGGGAAGACAAAGGCGTTTTGCAATAATTTTTTCTAGTGTTTTTAAAAGGCAGCAATTTAGGGAAATTGGTCTGTAGTTTGTAATTGATGTCTTGTGTGAGTTTGACTTCAGGATGGGGATCACTAGGCTGGTTTTAAAGGACAGTGGGATGAAGTTATTGAATATATTGTTAAAGAGGTTTTTGATACGGGTTTCGACTGTGTTGGAGCTATTTTTAATCATAGAGTATGATATTGATATTCTATTGATGCCGGGTGTGGTTCCTTTAAGGGAGGGTAATGCGGAAAGGAGTTCGATTTGGGATATGTCGGATTGTATGATTTGTGCTGCGGGGTGGGGTATGTAGTTTGTTGATTTGTTTGAGTATTTGTTTGTGATAAAGTTTTGTTTAAAGTTGTCATCTTTGGATTGGCTAGACCAGTGTTGGGCGAATAGTTGGGCTATGGAGGTTGAGTCTATTGTGGGTAGGTTGTTGGATGGGTTGGTTATGCAATGATCTTGTGTTCTATTGTGGAGGTGAATTCGTTTGTGGCTTTGATTTTTGATAGTTTAAGTTTCCTGCGGAAGATTGCGTTGGTTCTTTTGTTGTCAGTTTAAGTTGTCAGTGTTATTGTTGTATTTGAATATTTTCCATGTTTTTTGTTTATTTGCTCTAAGTCCACTAAGTGTTTTGTTCCACCAAGGTGTATTTTTTTTGAGGTGGTTGGGGGAGGTTTGTGGTATGTTATGGTGGTCTGATTGGAGAATGATTTTGGTAATGTTTGCAGTTTCTTTGTTTATGTTTAAGCATATTGGCACGATTTCGTCTTTAGCGTGAGTAGATTGAGTGAAGGATGGCCAATTGGCTTCTTTTATTTTAAAATAGGGGCGGAAGGAGTTGTTTGTTTTTATACTCTCTGCAAGAGAGAGTATATTGGGTTTGTGCAAAAAAAAAAGTATGTAACAGGCAGAAGGAGGCGTGGCAGACCCCATAAAGTATATATATTCTTGATCAGCATCACAAGCCGAGTCGATATAGCCATGTCCGTCTGTCCGTCTGTCTGTCTGTCTGTCTGTCCGTCCGTATGAACAAACAGATTTCGGAGATGGTAAGAGCTACAAGTTCGAATTTAGTCAGTATCGACTCGATATTAAGTCAGTCAATACAAGAATCTTTTTTTTTTTGATGCCACGCCCCATTCGCCCACAATGAGCAAAAAACTAGACACACCTCGTAAAAAATTGATGTTTTAGGTGAATATCTCAGTAACTATGGCACTTAGGAACACCAATTTTGGTGTGAAGGTTCCTAGTCAAGGCATTAATATAATGTCATTAAAATTTCCACGCCACGCCCCCTTTTCTCACAAGAAATAAAATACTTTTCAAACTTCAATGCCGATTTTAAGGCAGATGTTCTTATCGTACAGTCTTGTAATTTCAAATTCGTTTGGAGACAAAATATATTAAACTATCCTGAGAGTTGCATATAAATCGGACAATAAACAAAAGAGCTAGACATGTAAGAAAGTTAATAATTGAACGCAATGTCAATGCATGTGTGCGAGCGAGATAGAAACATACAAACATGTGAGCGAACGTTTTCGCTGCTTGCGTAGCATAGCGGCAGTGCTGCCCGCGAATGCTGGCTGTGCCGACCAATTGTGTATGTATTACATATACACACACACACATATGTGCATGCATACTTATAATGTCAAATGTATATGTGTGTGTACACATACAAAGAGATGTTTTTGTTTCAACGTGTTTAATTGCAAGTATTATTAACTGGTATCCGAGTATACCGACTTTATTAAAATGATCGGAAATAAAATGCAGAGAGTATTCTACGGTCGGGCGTTCTCGACTGTACTTTTCTTTCTTGTTGATTGGGAGAATAGTGAAATAAGGATTGGGAAGTGGTCGCTGCCGTGAAGGTCATCGATAATTTTCCAATTAGTGAAGGGTGTAAGTTGAGGTGAGCATAATGATAGGTCTGTGTGGGTAAATGTGCTACGTTTTTAGAAGTGTGTTGGAGAGACGTCATTAAGTACGTCTAGGTTTGCATTTTGAAGGAATTTGTGAAGGTTTTTACCTCTCTTGTTTGCTTGTGGTGAGCCCCAGCTGTTATGCCAACTGTTGAAATCGCCTACAATAATCTGGCTTTTGTTGGTTGTATCAATGTTGTCGTTTAAGGGTTTAATGGAAAAATTTTTGTTAGGGGAAATATATATTGCTGTTATTCGAATTTTTCTTTTTGATTCTATTTCTATGGCAAGTGATTCAAAGTGAGCGGTTTGGTTAATCTGGGTATGATCGATAGATTTGTGGACTAATATGACTGTGCCACCGAACCTGTTAGAAGCTGTATTGGTGAAAATTAGGTGTTTAATTGGAATTGGTACAGGTATGTGTGTATTATAATAGTTTGTTTCTTGAAGGCATATTATTTGTGGTGAGTGTTTTTTTATAATGGTTAGAAGTTCGATGTAGTTATTAGTGTATCGTTTTATGTTCCATTGTAATATCTTAAGCATTTCTATAACTAAGTATAAGTTTTGGTGTTTAAGTATTTAAGAGTGCTTAAGTGTTTAAATTTTAAGTTGATTTAGCTACTTTGTTTATGTAGATTCACTGTCGCCGTTGTTTGTTTGTTGGTTCTTAGTTAGAGTTTTGGGTTTTGTTTTTGTGGATTTAAAATTGGTAGAGAGGGTGTTAGTTTTGGGATCTTTAGAAAATAATTTTTACTTTAGATTGCTGTTCTGTTGTGATGTATATATTGTGTTTGCCAGATTACAGTCGGTTTCCATGTCCTCTGTTGTAGTCTGGTGATTATTGTGTTCTTTTTGTTGCATTGGTGGTGTTTCTGTTACTTTTATTGAGTTGGCTGGTGGATTATGAATCGATATTGGTGTGGGAGTTGTTGGTTGTGGCGAGCAGTCTTCTAAGTATGTGTTTAGATTCCTGGAGAGTGTGTTGGTTGGACGGATGTTTCCTGTGTGTGCAGTCGGGAGTGTGAGTATTTTAGCATATGTGTTTCCCAGTTGTTGACTGTGTCCTGTAAAGTATATTTTAAGTGCTGTTTTGTGATCCACTTTTTCGGTTATTTTTATGGCTTTTAATTTTTGTTGTTTGCGGAATGTGGGGCATTGTCGATCGAGACGGGAGTGTTAAGAAGTGTTAAGCAGTTAAGGCATTTTTTGTTGTTTTTGCATTGTTCGGTTCCGTTTGTGTGTGTTTGTTCTGAGCAGTTTTTGCATGATTCTGAGTTTTTGCAGGCTGAAGTAGGGTGACCAAAGCGAAGGCAATTTTTGTCGCTAAGTCGAAGTGGTATGTATGGCCGGATCCGTACGGTTTCATATCTGATTCTGATGGTTTCTGGTAGTTTGAGTGTTGCGAACGTTTACGTAATAAGCCCTGTTTCGGCAAGTTTGACGTTATTGTCTACAGTGTTGGTTGTTTGATGTGCAGCATTTGATTATTTTTTAATATTTTTTTAACTTCTGTTACCTTTTGTGGTTTTAATTCTTGTAATATATCGTTTACGTCTATGCCCCTTAGTTCATTGCAATAATGTTGAAGTCTGTCATTTTAGTTAGCTTTAATAGTTTCATTGCTTTCAGTTTGTTTTTGATCTTTATTAGGAGCGAGCCGTCCCTTGTTTTATTGCTGAATTCGACTTCACCTCCGCAAGTGTAGTCTACTGTTTTTTTGATTATAAAGGGAGACACTTTTTCAAACGTACAGTTATCATCGCGTTTTAGTATTATGTATTTCGGTTCGCCCAGTTGTGTGTTGTTGTTTCTGTTGATTTTGTGTATGACTGGTGGATCGCGCATGGTTGTTGTTGTTGGGCTGAAGCCTTATCGGTTTGCAAAGTGCGATTTGTTTTTGTCTTTGTTTTCTTTTGTGCTTGAATTTTGTTTGTAGAGTTTTACTGTTACTTTCAGATGCACTGGCGTTAAGCAAGGTTTAATGCGACACGTCTTATCTCTGCGGTAGTTGAGGTGTGATTGAGTTCAACAATTAACTGCGTTTGGTTTGTCGAAGTCGGAGATCAAGTCCGGACCTAAGACCTGCACCTTTTTATAAATTAATATGCATATAAGCATAAGTATTCCAAATGTGACGTGGGATATTATTAAATGGCGTTGAGTCAAATGCAACGTCAATTGGGAATTTAATTTTAGCTGCCAGCGTTAATTCTGATCAAGCCTTGTTATTTCATCGTTTTTGTTCGTTTGTTCTGTCAAATTTAGTTTTGCATCATTGAAGTCAAAGTTTCCAAATCGTATCTACGCGTTTTCGTTGAACTGGTGGTTATACTATGTGTGACGATTCTAATGCAATATAATGCAATCAGAGTCTGCAATTAAAAGACCAGATCCTTGCAAGCTGATCAACTCTGGCTGATTTTTGCAGACAGCTGATAAGTCAAAAGTATTTTGGGTGGCAAAAATCCATTGATTGTGAGATGCCATATTTAACCATAAAAATGTTTGGTTTGTATACGTGACTTGACATAATATTGGTGTTTTGTCGTTGAATAGAAGAAATTCGCAGCCTTGATCCATGGAAAATACTGCTTGCTTGTTGTGACAAATGTATTGATCAGTGTTTAAATGAAAACATCTTGACCAGTCTTCTCGTGAAAGTCCGACGAATTGATCTCGATGACTATTTACTCCAATAACTGTGAAAAATCGTAACAGACTTAATTTAAAACAAATTGCAATTTCATATAATTAGCAATTTATTTCGGGACTTGGCAATCGCGAAGAGGCTTGGGAGCGTGCGAGTGGCTGTAGCAATATCGAAAGACGAGCTGATCTACCGCTCGCGACAGCTGCACTACCGAATACACGAACTTACTCGATAGTTTAAATACAAAGAATAATTTACCCTTCTAATCAGTTCAACAATTTCATCTTATAACTTATACTAACAATTCTTAATAATTCCATATACTATCAACCTATGCTTATGACTCAACACACTGCTCGATCGATTTTTATTACTTTAATGCCATAACTGCTCTTAACTGGAATGGGGAACGAGTTGTAAAGTTGAATTTTATCTAATCCAAGCAAGGGCAATGTTATCTGAAAATGACGTGTTGTCCGACTACTGTTCCTTTGGCTTGCATCAGTATGTATAGTTGGACAATATTGTTCTTGTGAGCTGGCAAGGCTTGTCCTTCAGATAAATGAGTCGGCATGAACTCGAATTGCTCTTAAAGTTGTCATGGGGATATCAATAATGGGCTTATGCTGTTATGGCGAATGTCTGTTAATACACTGATAATTTCTGTCTGTATTCGCTACAGGCTTTTGCCAATTACAGTAAGTTAAGTTGCAACCGTGATAAACCATTGGAAGAGCAAACGACGGCAGGTTTCATTGGCCATGTGAAGCATGTGTCGCAAACAAATTTAATGGTTTTGAGATTGTTCCCTCATTTCGCTTCAAAATGTTTAGAGTTGCATCTTTTACTGATGATTGACTCAAGGACAAGGACTCCAAATAGGCTGCTAGCAATATTTCTAATAATGTCTAAAGGTTGTCGGTTTTCCACAAAATTTGTAGCGTTGTCACAATAGATGGTGTCGATTCTTCCTCGACGTACCAGAAAACGAGCCCATTGAGGCCCATATACTAGACAATTACCCTCGTCATTTCACGCACAACATTTTAATTTTACAATTGTCACTGTAGTCAGATAAATAAAAAATTCGTTCCAAATTTTGGCAGGTTCAATATTGTCGGTGCATCTTATTTCAAAAGCTAACTAAATTCAAAGGCTTTTTACTCATAATTTCAAAAGGAAACTAGATAAAAATTTATATCTTCAAGAACTTTTAAACCGCGTTTAAAAGAAAACCATAAGAGGGGAAGTAGACTCACAAATGGGCTGGCCTTGTTAATAGCTCCATTTTTGACCATGTCATAGAATTCCGGAAATAAATTTTTCTTCCAGTTCCTGAAGGTTTAGCTGCGTTGTTACGGTTCAGTTATTTGCATAGAAGAAACGACGCATATAAACAATAATGCGTTGAAGCTTGCTTAATGAGTTGCTGTGTTTCATGTTGTACAAATCCTGTCCTATGGCGATGGATGAACTTTCAACAATCGCATTTTGCTTCTTCTCCAAATTTGATTCCAAGTTAGACAATGGAATCGAAGGGGTTTGCGATGGCCATTGGGATGATGGACCAGATAAAAATACTGGACCGTAAATTGGAGTGGGTCCGTAATTGAGATGCCGATATTCCTCGTGAAAGGACGTCAGCGTGATTTTGATTACTCGGTGCGTGTCTCTACTGTCGTGGTGATGTTAATTTCTGAATTTTTGGTATCCGAGTTGCTATATATGTATGAAAATTGTAGTACAGAGCCTTAATCCATTATAAAACCACTATAAATATTACTTTGGTGTGGCAACATCTAGATTGAATTCTATATTAACCTTTTCCGCAAGTTCAGCTCCTAATAAGGCTGCGCATAGCTCCAGGTTTAACGGAAGCTATTCTAGATTTGGCACATAAAAGTTGAAAAGTCACTTGCTTATTCCTGTGTACTGCTCGCACATACACGGCTGCTCCAAAAGCCTTTTCTGAGGCATAAACAATCGTGTGAATTTCCTTCGATACTGGAACCTGCCCAATATACACGTGTCTGGGATCTTTACTTCGTTGGAAAGTTGGAGGTCCACTTTGTACGCATGCCATGCCCGTTTTAAATGTGAGGGGAGTAGGTGATCCCATCATATCGCTTTTTTCCACAGTCCTTGCATAAACATTTTCGATCTTACAAAAATTTGGGCGGTAAATCCCAATGGATCGTAAAGCTGCACCCTCTTTGAAGCTACAATGCATAAAGTTAGGTTCCTTGTAGTGACTTCTAGTGCCTTTCCGCATAATTGGTCCGTCTTGGGTATCCAACCGATGCCCAGGATTTTTATGGTGCAATTTACCACCATCTAAATCATAGCTTTATATAACTTCTTCACGTGAAATAGTTTCCATGATTTGTGTGTTGTTAGCACACCACTTCCGAAGTTCAAAGCCTGCTGATTTGAGTAGTATGGCAGTAGCTCAATAGTTCCTGTTGCATTTCGATGATTTCTGGCAAGAAATCAGCACCAGTTAAACAGTCATCTAATTAGAAGTTCCAGGGTAGCTGCTCCGAGACTTTAATTCGATTTTTTTATTTTGCTAAACATTATGTAGCCATATATGGTGCTGAAGTTGTACCGTATGTAACTGTATTTAAGCGATAATATTTTAATGGTTGGCTTCGATGTTGTCTCCAAACAATCATCTGGTGAACTGATCATTGGGATTGATCCATTTGTGGTGATGCATTTTTTGCTGTAAATACATATTTGTGAGTCCGAAAGTGTAGCAAAATAGCTAATAAATCGCTTTGGACTGTTATACCAGCGTGCAGTATGCTGTTTAATGACTTCCCAATTGAGGTTTTTGCTGACGCATCGAATACTACTCATAATTTGGTAGTTTTATTACCTGGTCTCAATACACAATTGTGCGGAATGAAGTAGTGCGATTTTTGAATTAGATGTTTCCCTACTTCCTTCATGTTTCCTGGAGACTCATATTCTGCCGGCATTTCAAAAAATCGCCGTCAAATTTAGCAACCTTCGGTACTTGTAACGCCGAATTTTGGTTGCTCTGGGTCGACAGGCTCGTTGACGTCTTAGCACTGCTTGCTGCTTGAATTTTTAAGACAGCTGTTTTTGCTGCTGTGAAATTATAGCCCAACTCTACAAGATTCTCGAATTCCCTTTAAATCTCATAATGGATCGAATTAATCAGATTTTATAAGTTTTCAATAACTTGTTTATGAGTACTGGGCGAGACCTGCATTCTGCGATCTCCGAGACCGATTTTCCTTTGGAGTGGTTATAATACACCATTTGAATCATGTCAAATGATAATATCTTCCCTGGCATTTTTTATTTTTTTTCAAAGGTGTTCATAAATGTAATGATTGTGTATGAATTCTTTCAAAATGTGATGAAATTCTTTAGAACGTAGCATCAGCCACAGCTGTGCACATTAAAAACGCCGAAAACAACGGTAAATGCGAATTTAGCAATAAAAAGAAATAAAGAATATCATGTGTGCAAACACTTTCGTGTCACTTGAATTTAAATACATTTTTAGTTGTTATAGTTTTTTATGCCCATGTTAATAGTTTTTAATTTTTAATTAATTATTTTTGTAAGACAACAATTTGAAAAACATAATATTATTTTAAAAAATGTTGAATTCTCACGCTTAGTATTTTTTTTTTATGTTAAAGAACAAAAATGTGAAAACACTTTTGTGCCAAACTGTATGTTTCAACGACTTCTTTATATTAACGTAATAATTTGATTCAAAATATTGATGCTTCATTGGTAAATCTACAATAACGCTTTAAAGTTGGGTATTGCCGTCCATGAAATCATTCCATAGCTTGGATAACTGTTTTTTCTGATCAGTGTAATAGGAGGGCCTTTGCCTTCGTTCAGTCGAATCCTCTCTATAGTTCCTAATGAACGTCTGTATCTGCTCGCCAATTTTGGCTTGACCGTCTAAGATCGTTTCCAAACTTATGTTGGTAGCCACGATGTTACAAGTTTCATATCTTAGTGTATAGACTAGTTGGAGGATATTTGGTTTGCGTACAGCTGGAAATGCCTCTACTCACACCCTTGATATACACTTTTAAGCTCCAGGGTAGTCCTGGTTGTCCAATGTAACCAATTGACAAAAAGGCGGTTAAAACCAGGTTAACTAAAATGTTGAAATCCAAATTGTAGTAATTCTAAAAGTAATTTAAAATCTGAAGTTGTTACCCAGTGTAACACGTTCCTTAACGAATCTATGAGATTACTCCAATAATCTAGAGTATCTAGAGCTTGTAGTTGTCTATTCGTACTAATCTCGTCTGACTCTTACCACTGGTGGGGGGAATCTGAGACGACCTAAATTTACGTCCGTATTAGTCTTGTCTGACTCTTACCACTGATGGGGGAAATCAGATATGACTGGGTATCCAAAAATGTCGGGGTCACCAAATGTTCACTTTTCAGTGAGTTTTCTGTTCTTACACTTAAGTAAGACCAGAGGATTTTCAAATACCTAGAGTTTTGAGCTAGTTATTTGGGTGAGTATCAAAGACTCAGAGAGTTTATTGCATAGAGTGGTTATCTTTGGCCTAAAAAACAAATGGTAATGATTATTTAGGATAAAACAAGTAAGAAAGGCTACAGTCGAGAGAGCCGACTGCAAAAGACCCCGTACTCACAGTAGTGCGTATTTTTCATACAAAAAATGATAAAAAGAAGCGGAGCGATTCATATTTTATATGCTTACATTTATATATAAATATATGTATGTAAATGTATAAACAATTATATACACAGTTTCCTCATTTGGCATATTTCACAAACAAATTTTGCGTTAAAATAAACCTTGTATTACAATTCGAAAATAATTTTTTTTTTTAATTTAAATTGAAATTAAAGAAAAACAAGAAAAGAAATATTATCTTCGGGTCGCCGAAGATTAAATACCCTTGCAGTCATGCATGTTGGGTTCATTGGATTCAATTACCAGTGGTTCCTATGGATGCTGTATGATACAGTTGTCCGATTTAGATGAGGTGTGGTCAGTATGTAGGGAATAAAAACAAATGAGTAGTGCGTGAATTTAGCTGAAAGCGCTCAATAGACACTAAAAATTTTCATACTAAGCCTTTGAACCGATTGTTCCTATGGCAGCTATATGATATAGTGGTTTGATCCGATTGAAATTTGTTCAACAGTTGGGGAATGATAGCAAATGTTTATGGCGTGAGTTTGGTTGAAATCGCTAAATCGACACTGAAAATTTATATACTAAGCATTTTCATAATTTTCAACCGATTGTTCCTATGGCAGCTATATGATATAGTGGTCCGATTCGGATGAAATTTGGTTTGCACATGGGATTTGGTACTAAATGCATATAGGCTTAAATTGGTTGAACTAGCTCAAAAAACATTTTTTTTTCAACCGATTGTTCCTATGGGAGCTATATGATATAGTCATCTGATCCGGCCGATTTAAACAAATGATTTGCCTGCAGAGAGAATACACATCTGTACCAAGTTTCATCAAGATAGCTTTAAAACTGAGAGACTAGTTCGCATAGAAGCAGACGGAGAGTCGGACAGACAGACGGACATGGCTATATCGACTCGCCTGTTGATGCTGATCAAGAATATATATACTCTATGGGGTCGGAGACGCCTCCTTCAATGCGTTACAAACTTAGTGACAAAATTAATATACCCTCTGCAAGGGTAAAAAAAAAACAAAAAATAATGCTATAGTCGCCTCGCATATTTAGGATACCCGCTACCCAGTTTTATTTTATTATTTACAATGGGACATGATAATAATAACAGTACAATAGTTTAGGCAATCGACCCTAGTGAGTTCAATGCACATGGCTTGAGAAACACAGAAATTATTCATACAAATTCATATTTACAGCGAATTTTTGACCGATCGTCCCTATGGGAGCTATACGATATAGTCGTCCGATTTGGATGGAACTAAGTCAATATGTTTATATTATTGACAAATATATTCTGTGTGAGCTTCACTCAGATTGCTTGGTCAACGCAAAACGGGCATGAAAATCTAATAAAGTTTTATTTCTTCTGGGAAAAGGGGAGTGGTAGCCGTAAATGTTTAGCGATACAGACTAAATTCAAACTTGTAGCTCTTACCATTGCTGAAATCTGTTTGTTCATACGGGCAGACGGACAGACAGACAGACATGGCAATATCAACGCGGCTTGTAATGCTGATCAAGAATATCCATATATACTTTATGGGGTCTGTCACGCCTCCTTCTGCAGAGAGTGTAAAAGTCTTAGAAAAGTAAAAGCTTGATAAATTAAAAGTGAAAAATGTTAACATCAAGAGGAGCAAGGGTTTTATGCTCATAACAAAAATTATCAAATTGTATTGCTCAAAATTTGTCGTATATTTTTTATTGTCAATACAATACCTTGTAGCCCGGAACTATTGCAAAGCCAAGGATCTAACACCAATGAAAACTTACAATAATAGTCCACAAAAGCGACGTTCATACAGAGACACAGTTAATAGTGCGAACGAAATGGGATTGGTAGATTTACTCCAAATTCAGAGCGATTACAATCAGTACAACAAGAAACAACGCGCTAAGAGCTACAACTCTACTATGAACGACAGTGCTGATGATGAGTTCAAGTTTCTAGTAACTGGAGGTTACCGACCTGAGAAAAACGACCTTGTGAAATATGTTGTCTCAGTCCGTGTAGTCTAGGAGCGAAAGTTCTTTGGCGATAATCATTTCTGCGAAGGAGCTATAATCTCATTGAAATCTATTTTAACTGCTGCTCATTGTCTTTTTATCGGGTATGTGATTACGATGCAAAGCTGCATATCAAAGTAATTTTAATTCTGGTAATTGTCTAGAATACGGGCCTCAACGCCAAAAATTATAAAAAAAAATCCTCGATGGACCGCGACTTTTACAGACGAACCACATAAAAATTCTTGGGGATCTCTTTTGGTTTACCCAAAATCGCGGTTTAAAAGTTCTTGAAATTACAATTTTTTAATCTAGTTACCTTTTGAAAATTTGTCATAATAACATTTTAAATCAAGTACTCTTTGTATTATGAGTCAAAAAATACAATATTAATCTAGTATTCATAGTGAAATATGCTAAAATCTATAGTATACATGACAAAAAATAATTAAATCTATTAGTCAATGCCAAAATGTCTGAATGCACTTTATATTGCATCTATCGAAGAAGTTCACTCGGGAAATGTATTTGCAATAAAGTGCATCTTTAAAAACAAAAATTTTAACTGCGCCAAAATTGCATGTTCACAAAACTCGTAATTTTACGCACTACATTTTAATCTTACAATTCTCACTGTAGTCAAACTAATTCGACCCAAATTTTGGCAGGTGCAATATTGTTGATGCCTTTTTTTTCATCAGAACAAATTTTTTAGCAACTTTTGTACTTTTTTTTTGTTCCTGTGTTTTCATAGCTAATCACCTTTTGAGTATCTCAGGTCTAATTACTTTAGTATTTTCAATAATTGAAATCATTTTAAATTTGAATATTTCAGTGGGTCAAAATTACGAGCTAACCGCGTTAAGGTCGTTGTAGGAACCCCACGTCGTCTGGTACAAAGCAAGCATACGCAGGAAATTATGGTGGAGAAAGTAAGGCCGCATCCAAAATAATCAAATACTCACCTCACCAACGATATTGGAATTATTAAGCTCAAGGAACCAATACGCTTAAACTCCGATTTCGCTAGCATAATACCGATTAATGACCGAGATCCAAAAGCTAGTCTTCTTTGTACCGTTGTTGGATGGGGCACAGCTATTCAGGTAGGTATAGTGGTTATAAAAATGCTTTCTTAATTTTATGGGGATACGACTTTTCAGTACGGTCCTACTCCCGATGAGGCGGTAAACGGTGAAGTTACCATAAATATGAACGCATATTGCTCCAAAATTAATGGTTTCAGAAAGGGAATATTGTGCGCATCCAATGCAAACGATTACGAAGTGGACAGCTGGCATGGCGACTCAGGGGGACCCCTTATGTGCGGGGGGAAGGTTGTGGGCGTGGTCTCATTTGGTTCTGGCTGTGGAGAACCAGATTCTGCTGGAGTCTATACCGATGTCTACTATTATCGAGAGTGGATAGGAAAGAATGCCGCATACCGTCCTGCAATTCAATCTTACCACTGGTACAGACCTCTGGTGATCACACTGACGACACTCACGTACCCTCTGAATTAATTTATTTAAAAAAAGAATGCCACTTTTGGTAATCATTAAGTTTCAACCTTCGGAATTGTTTTGATTTTTAAAATAAAACAAGGAAGAATACAATGGTCGCCTCGCGACTTTAGGATACCAGCTACTCAGTTTTATTATATTATTAACAATGGGGTATGATAAAATTAATAGTACAATCGTTTAGGAAATGGGCCCTAGTGAGTTTAATTAAGATGCCTTGGTAAACACAGAAAATGTTTATACAAATTCAAATTCAGAGCGTTATTTAGACCGATTTACTCTATGGGAGCTATGCGATTTAGTCGCTTTGGATGAAACTTGGTCGTTATGTTTATACTATTGACAAATATATTCTGTTTGACTTTCATTAAGATTGCTTGGTCAACGCAAAAGCTGTTCATACTAATTCATATTTAGAGCATATCTTCAACCGATTCTGAAGAAAAAATCCTATAGATATGGTTGTCAGATTTGAATCAAACTAGATCAGTATATGAACTCCCTAGACATGTACCTTCTGTGTAAGTTTAATTCAGAAATTCCCAACAAAGAAGTTTTCTATACTAAAACATGCTATTTTTATATGTTTTAGCCTTTGCATAAACACAGAACGCCCTAAAGTGGGCGTGTCGAAAAACAATAACAAGCTAGTACTGCTTGGGCATTTTATCTTTCATTTGCGACCTCTCGGGTCTTTCTAGCACTTATAGTCTCTGAGATCCCTTTGACCATACAGACGGACAGACGGATGGACGAACAAACCAGCAGATGTACAGACGGACAGACTTTTTGGGATCTGCCATGCCTTCTTCTCCCTGTTACGCACTTTCACAAACCGAGTATACTATTGGAGGGAGTATCAAAACCCTCAAATATAAATTTATTAATTCTTTATAAATGTGGCGCAACTTTGTTGCACACGCATCCGGTTGGCCTAATTCAACTACTTTGTGTTAACTCCTCCCTCAGCTAAATGAAGGGCGTCCTCGGTCTTCTTATCGTTTAATAGCAGGTTTCCTATGATTGCGTTCCTTTCTCGAAGTTTTGCTCGTTGATGAATCTTGAACGCCAATCCCAAACAAATGAAGACAATAGTCAAGGTAGTACCTCAGTTCTATATGGGCCTGTAAGTCAACCCAGATTGTAGCTGACGGATATGCTGGATATTCGTCAGGGTTAGCTCGTGCAGGAATGGCAAACTAAGATTTTCTCTGTGCTGGATGACTTTAACTTGGGAGACGGCTGAAAATGCTGGTTTCCTTCTAAGTACGCCATAGTTGTTTACGTACTGCGTTTTGTTCACGATGATTTTATCGTCAAGATTCACCAGATATGTTCCAGAGACAGGCCTCGCTGAACTTGGGTAACCTGTTATGATTGCAGTTGCGTCGGTGATAATGATGGCACCGTCGTCTATCACCATTACTTCCTTCAGGTGTCCGGGTCGAATGGTGCATTGTGCCAGCGTACCAGCCACCAGTTGTTGAGCGCAGCTTGATGAATTTAGTGTCTTGCGAAACGTAGTGCCCACCGCCGCTTTGCATTCTCCAACCGCAATGATGTCAGCAAAACAGTCTGCAACGAAGTTGGTGTCTCTGAAGCCTAAAACTCTGCCAGAATGTTGTACGGGAAAAACGTGGATATTTTTACATACTAATTTAGGTATAGGGTATTTAATTAAGAAATACAAAATATCGTTACTTTGGAAAGCCTTAATATTAGCTACTTTTAATACGTCTGTTATGCTAAAATTTGTAAATTGCTTAAATGCCATCTCCTGAACATCGATATTGTTTAGCATTGCAGGACTGATCAAATTTATTTTAGAAAGGGTTATAGCAAGAATTAAATTTTGTAAGTCTGATATGATCATTCTGTTTGTAGTCAAAGTAGTTTGATATAAATGATCATTGTAGGTTTGGTTCGTTTTACTTATTGAATTAAATAATTTTGTTAATTCGTTGAGTCGTGATTAAAATTTGGAGTTTTATTCTGTTTGTTCTTATTCTAAGTTTATTAATTGATTTTGTCTAAACCTTATCTGCTCCCAGTCATTAAAGTCAGAGTCCCTTTTATCACCTTAAGGGCTGTCTTTAACAGGTTAATGCTACGGGTCGTTATTTGGTTTATTTTAAGCGTTCCGTGATCAGTACGTTCTTTATATGTTGTTGTTTGAATAAGTCTATCATCTGTCTGGTTTCGTCACGTAAGTCTCGTGTCACGTTTGTAGCAGGCCAATAGGTTGGAATACCAATAGTGTTAAGTATACAGTAGGTTAACATAACATAAGCGTAACATAAATGAAAAGATAAGATATCGATAGCAGAACTAATCGAAGAAGAAGAAGTTAGTTCTTGAGCGAAGGAATAAAGAGACGGACATAAAAAGAACAATTAGAAAGATTTGGTTTAGAAAGGCCGTTCACAATCTCAGAAGTTGGATAGTAATTCACAAAATGGATATAAACATTAACGAAGTTTCAGTTATTCAACTAAAGAAGTGGCTAGCTGTATTGGGATTGCCAACTAAGGGGTCTAAAGCTGAACTTTTGGCGCGCACCAACACGGTGCCAGCAGGCGATCGTGGTAGCGTCCCGATGTCAGTGGATGAAGAAGAGGAGCCAGCATGTAGCGACGAAGATCTTCAAACACGTCAGTTGCAGAACCAACATAAAGAAATTTTCGAAGGCAAAGAAACTTTACGAGACCTAAGGCGCCAGATAGAGCTAGCGAAAATCACGTTGCGAAATGTTCGTTTAGAAACTTCGAAAACCACAGGCCAGCAGCAGAGTGAGCAAGACAACGATAGTGCATGCAGTCAAGAAAGCGTCGAAGGTGGCGCTGCCAACACAGAATTCGACGAGCGCGCCAGTGCCGCGCAGAATCGTGTCGCCGAGTCGAATGGTGAAATTCGCTGAAAATATGAAAAAGCTGAAAATATGCGGATGACAAAAATTGAAGACTGGAACTCGCCAATGTTCCAGTTGGCAAAGGAAGTTTTACCGGACTTCACTGGCGAGAACACGATCCAGAATTGGATAGCTCAATTAGGAAACGTCGCAGAGTTATACCAATTGACTGACATTCATCGCAAGTTTTTGTGCATCGCCTAGCTAAAAGGCAATGCTCTAGTCTGGTTACACTCTGATCCGTCGCGCATATTAAAACAGTTAGACGAGCTGGTGAACCAAATAATGATGGCATTTGGAGGAAAACTGTCGAGGCCTGAGATGAGACGTAAGTTTCAAGCACGAACTTGGAACAACGGCGAGAAGTTCACATTGAGAACAAGTTACTACTTCCGCGTGAGATCAACCTGGAGGAAGAAGAGCTTCTCAATGGAATCATTGCCTAAATAGGCGAAAATCCAGTGCTTCGAAAATACTAAGCGCATGCTACGCGCATTCACTGAGGTGCAGTTGCCAGAACAGGGTGTCTCAGGAAGGAAGGCGAACCCGTTTGCGAAGACAGCACCAAGCAGCGACATTGTTAAGGCCACAGTGCAAAGGATTTCTGGAAGCTCAATCGAGAAAAAGGCTCTTGTTATGGATGCGGGGCCGTTTTTTATATTTAAATTTATTGTTTATATTCTAAAAGAATTAATAAAAATACATTTTGATTTAATTATTGTATCTGATGAATCTATGTGGTGGAATGCAGTACTAGAAAGAGATTTTATGGAAGTTTGTAATTTAAATGTTGATACAAACGCTTTGAGAATGATTTCGATTGAAAATACGGAAGGCCCATTAGTCAGATCGAAAGAAATTTTAGTGCAAAATATGAATGTTTTAGAGTGCGCATTAGAGAACAAATCAGGAGAAAATAAATTGTTAAATGAGAAACCTTTAGAAAACACATCGTTAGAGAAAAAGTCGTTAGAATGTAAAGAGTTGGAGTGCAAATTGTTAGAGCAAATGATTTCGAAAGAGCTATGTTGCAGATTACCTTGATAAATGAAGATAGAAACGATGACATATACAATATTGGAAAAAATGAAAGCCAAAGCATAAAGGATAAACTCATTAGAATGCTTAGAGCCACGTACATAGATGCAGAAAGACCCGAAGAACCATTTATGAAATGCGAAATGAAACGAAACCCTTTAGTTGTTCGCCTCGAAGACTATCGTACACAAAAAAGAGAAATTGCAGATTATGTTAGACGAATACATTAGAGATGGCATCATACAACCTAGCAGTTTCGAGTATGCATCGCCAATAGTATTAGTGAAGAAAAAAACTGGAGATTTGAGAATGTGTATAGACTTTAGGAAATTGAATAAGATCATAATTAAAGATAATTATCCATTACCTTTAATTGACGTTCTATTGGACGCATTAGTGGGAAAATCAGTATTTACAAAGCTTGACCTGAAAAATGGCTATTTTCATGTGTTTGTTGCTAAAGACTCAATAAAGTACACGTCATTCGTCACACCTTTAGGGCAATTCGAATTTCTAAGAATGCCGATGGGCTTAAAAACGAATTCCCAAGTTTTTCAAAGATTCGTCAATGCAATATTTAGCGATTTATTTAGAGAAAACAAAGTCATTGTATACATGGATGACATAATGATTGCAAGCAAAAATGTTAGCGAACATTTAATATTAGAAAAAGTACTTAGAAGATTAGTGAAAAATAAACTAGAATTGAGAATTGACTTTCTGCATTGAGTTTCTGCAAAGCAAGGTGAAATATTTGGGTTTTCAAATTTCGGAAAATGGCATCACGGCAGTTGAGAAAGGATAAGAAGCAATAAGGCACTTTCCAAAACCTAATAGAACTCAGGCAGTGCAAAGTTTTCTCGGTTTATGTTCTTACTTAAGGAGATTCATAAAAGACTTTTCAACAATTGCAAAGCCGTTGTAGGATTTGTTACGAAAGGACAGGAAATTTCAATTTGAAGAGAAAGAACTAAACTGTTTCACAATGCTAAAAGAAAAATTATAAGAAGCACCCGTACTGTCTTTATACAACCACAAGGATGAAATAAAGCTGCATTGCGATGCCAGTGCGTTAGGATTTGGGGCAGTACTTATACAGAGAAAAGAAGATGGAAAGTTGCATCCAATATTTTATTTCTCTAAAAGGACAACGGAAACTGAGTCGAAATACCATAGTTTTGATTTAGAAACATTAGCCATTATATATGCACTAAGAAGATTTAGAATATACCTGCAGGGTAGAAAATTTAAGATTGTAACAGACTGTAACTCATTGACATTGACATTAAATAAAATAGATCTCATTTCCAGAATTGCCAGATGTGCGTTAGAAATGCAGGACTTTGATTATGAGTTGGCACACAGAGCAAGAAAGCAAATGCAACACGTACATGCTTTAAGCAGGTACAACAAAAGTATAATGATTATAAAAGCCAATAGTTTTGAGACCAATCTGATAATTTGTCAAACAAGAGATAGTATATTATAGAAATTGCAAGTAAAGCATAAATTGTTTGAAATGAGAAATGGAGTAATTTTTAGGAAAACAAACGACGACAGGTTACTATTTTATGTGCCAGAAAAAATGGAGGACCACGTTTTGTACAAATATCATGACGAATTAGGACACGTTGGTAGGGATAAGATGTTAGACGCGATTAGCAAAACCTATTGGTTCCCGAACATGAAAAAAGAAAGCATTAGAACACATTGAAAATTGTTTGAAGTGAATAGCATTTTCACCAAAGACAGAAAAACGGGAAGGAACATTGCACAGTATCCCCAAAGGCAACAAACCTTTTCAGATAATTCACATAGACTATTACGGACCAGTAGACAAGAGCAGGGCTAAAAAACATATATTTGTTGTAGTGGATGGTTTTACGAAATTTGTTAGATTATATACAACCAAGGAGTGTTAAAAGCATTAAGAGATTATTTTAAGGCATATAGTAAGCCAGAATATATTGTATCAGACAGAGGAAGTTGCTTCACATCAGCAGAGTTCGATGAGTTCTCAGAGCAGTCCAAGATAAAGCACATGAAGATTGCGACAGGATCACCACAAGCCAATGGTCAAGTAGAACGAATTAATAATAGCATAGGACCCATGACAGCCAAATTAACTGAATCCGAAAATGGACAGCATTGGGATGTTGTAGTAGAGAGTGTAGAATACGCTTCAAACAATACGCAACATCGCAGCACGAAACAGTTTCCGAGAGAAATGCTCTTCGGATTAGCACAGAATGGAGTCTTGGAGAAGAATTAGAAGAGACAACGCAGGCAAGGAAAATTAGTAAGCGAAACTTAGAAAATATTAAAGAAAAAGCTCAACATAATCAATAAGTATCACAAGAGAAGAATGAGAAGTATTTTAATAAAAATAGAAAGATAGCAAAAAAGTATGACACAGGAGATTACATAATGGTAAAGAATTTTGACAGCACTGCAGAAGTATCAAGAAAATGAATACCTAAATCTAAAGGGCCATACGTAATAGGCAAAATATTAAAGAACGACAGATACTTAATCAAAGACATTGACGGTTTTCAACTATCACGACATCCGTAGCAGGGCGTTTGGAGTGCCAGTAATATAAGACATTGGGTAAAAAAAGAAACTTAATATCACTTGTTTGCAAATATAAATATAAGCTAAACTATAAAATTGTAAAATACTAGATTAAGTGTAAAAAAATAGCATGTTTTAGTATAGAAAACTTTTTTGTTAGTAATGATATCTAAACCAAATTGACACAGAAAGTACACGTCTAGGAATTACGTATACTGACCAAGTTTAATCCAAATCGGACAACTATATCATATAGCTCCCATAGGGGCAATCGGTCAAAAATACGCTCCAAATATGAATTTATGTGAATAACTTTTGCATTGGCCAAACAATCGATATAAATACGTTGACCAAGTTTCATTCAAATCGGACGACTATATCGTATAGCTCCCATAGGGACGATCGGTCAAAAATGCGCTGTATATATGATTTTGTATGAAAATTTTCTGCGTTTCTCAAGTCATCTGAATTTAAATCAATAGGGTCGATTAACTAAACGATTGTACTATTATTAATATTATTAATAATATATTATATTGTTAATAATATAATTAAACTGAGTAACGGGTATCCTAAAGTCGCGAGGCGACTATAGCATTCTTTCTTGTTTTAATTTTCAATTGCCTACTCTCTAAGGTGGTCCTTATGGACCACCCTCCCTTTAAAAAGAACTGTCGATCCAAGGTCTGCTTCTACTATGCCTTCAGCGCATAGTGGTGTCAGCTTATTACCTAAGCGCCTGTTTAATTTTACACATACCTTACCACATACTTCATACTCTTTGTTGGTTCTATATTTATTATAATTTTTATACCCGTTACTCGTAGAGTAAAAGGGTATATTGTATTCGTTGCAATGTATGTAACAGGGAGAAGGAGACATGGCAGACCCCATAAAGTATATATATTCTTGATCAGCATGACTAGCCGAGTCGATATAGCCATGTCCGTCTGTCCGTCTGTCCGTCCGTCCGTCTGTCCGTTTGTGTGAACAAAAGGATCTCAGAGACTATAAGAGCTAGAAAGGGCCGAGTGGTCGCAAACGAAAGATAAAATGCCCAAGCAGTACAAGTTTGCTTTTGTTTTTTGACACGCCCACTTTAGGGCGTTCTATGTGCATACAAAGGTAAAACAGGTAAAAATAGCATGTTTTAGTATAGAAAACTTTTTTGTTAGTAATGCTATCTAAACCAAATTGACACAGAAAGTACACGTCTAGGGAGTACATATACTGACCAAGTTTGATCCAAATCGGACAACTATATCGTATAGCTCCCATAGGGACAATCGGTCAAAAATACGCTCCAAATATGAATTTATATGAATAACTTTTGCGTTGGCCAAGCAATCGAAGTGAAACTTACACAGAATATATCTGTCAATAATATAAACATATTGACTAAGTTTCATCCAAATCGGACGACTATATCGTATAGCTCCAATATGGACGATCGGTCAAAAATACGCTGTAAATATGAATTTGTATGAAAATTTTCTGCGTTTCTCAAGTCATCTGAATTAAAATCAATAGGGTCGATTACCTAAACGATTGTACTATTATTAATATTATTAATAATATATTATATTGTTAATAATATAATTAAACTGAGTAACGGGTATCCTAAAGTCGCGAGGCGACTATAGCATTCTTTCTTGTTTTTAACTGTGCCTTCTGGAGTCTTTCTGCTATTTTTAGACCCCGTACTCTAAAAAAGAGCATAGGGGTCAATTAAGTTTGTCTGAAGCGAAATGTGCTTAACAGGCAGAAGGAGGCTTTTCCGACCCCATAAAGTATATATATTCTTGATCAGCATCAACAGCCGAGACGATATAGCGATGTCCGTCTGTCTGTCTGTCCGCCCGTCTGTATGATCACCTGGATCTTTTAAACTACAAGACTTAGAGCCACCAAATTTGGAATGAAAGTCCTTCTGCTTCGCGAGCAGATCAAGTTTATTTCAAATCTTTGCCACACCCCTTACCGCCCCCGCAAATTGTAAAAAACAATTTTCACATCACCATAATTTGAAAACGACTAGAGCTAGGGAGACTAAATTCACACATTATGTGTATGGTACCTATCTAGCTATCCTCATCAAATTTGGTCTGGAACGGACAACTATAGCCCATAGCTCCCATAGGACAAATCGGCCGAAAATTGGTGATTTGTATGGGGACATGAAGTTTTAGTTGACCGACTGTAACCAAACTAGCACATTGTGTGTATTGTACCATTATAACTATCCTCACCAAATTTGGTCTGGATCGGAAAACTATAGCCTATAGCTCCCATAGGACAAATCGGCCGAAAATTGGTGATTTGTATGGAGACATGAAGTTTTAGTTGAGCGGCTGTAACCAAACTAACACATTATGTGTATGGTGCCATTATAACTATCCTCACCAAATTTGGTCCGGATCGGACAACTATAGCCTATAGCTCACATCAAATCAAGGACAAATCATTCGAAAATTACTTATTTGTATGGTAAAACGCTCACTAGATTGAGTACGGGGTCTTTTACAGTCGGCTCGCTCGACATTAGCCTTTCTTACTTGTTATTTCTGTTTCTATGTTGTTTGAGTGAATGATGTCAAACCGAATGAATAGTTCTCTTGTATTCTATTGTGGAAAGAAGAATCAGATCGATGGTTTCGCTTATTTGTTTATCTAATTTGATACATCGCGCAATTTCAGCTAAGGTGCTGTGGAATTGTTCGACTCGACTGTTCGAGAAACTGTGGGAAAGAGGTGCATTCGCAATTCGAATATTAAAGTTTGACAAAATGGACTTAACTGTTTCTGAATTTAAAGATCTTTATTATCGCATTAAATTGTATAAATATTGGGAAAGAGGCTTACAAGTTGCAGAAGTGGGATTTTGATATTAACAATAACTCTTGAGCAAATTGGCTGGGAGATATTAGAGAATTAATCGACACATGTAAGAAAGTATTTTGATCTGTGGCAAATACATCGACATGTAAAAGTTCCCCTATAAAGGTGGGAATGGGTGTGTCGCCCAACACCTGTTTTTTTTTTTTTTTGATGTTTGATATACTTGGCTTCCGAGCATGTTTTACAATTTGCGACAACTTCTACTGCAAGTTTTGTCATGTTAGGAAAAAATAATCGAACATTATTTGCTTAACATTTTCCTGTGCCGTTCGGTGTGCCTTTTTATGCTCGCGTAATACGATTTCTTTTTGGTCGGTTTTGTCGGTAATGTCCGCCACTAGATACTTAGAGTATCGAAAAGTTGTTAACGGAAAAAGTTCAATCAGGCTGTGTTGGATAAAGGCAAAGATTGGTAATTCGCAATGAATTCCATTGACAACTTCTGCGTTAACTACATCTTGTAATGTTCGCAGAAGAGTGCTACGATCTGAGAGTCCTATGATGTGTCTTGTTTTGTTCTGAAATAGTTAGAAAGTTTTTTTCTTTACTATGGATTGTAGCTAGATCTGAACACTGAGACTCCGAGTCCAAGGCATTCACGTTTTGTATCTGCTTCGTAGTTGTCCTTGCCAGGTTTGTACGTCAGTTTGGCGTTATGTTCATCAATAAACGCTTTCCAGCGCTTTTTTTGGCGTTTGTATTGCGATCGGATACCATAAAGGTCAAAGGCTGATGGTCGGTAAATATGTTTAGGTCTCTAACTCCGCACAGGTAGTTCCGGAGATTTTTGAGTGCCCAAACTGTTGCCAACAGTTTTCGCTTATTTGTAGCGAAATCTGTCTCTTAATCCCGCAATGTTATTGAAATCATTGTTATCGGGCGAACTTCTTGCGAAAGAACGGCGCCAAGGCCATGTGCCGAAGAGTCAGTTGTTAAATCATAGCTGTTTTTGAAATCTGGGTATCTTAAAATCACGTCATCAGACATGAGAAGGTTTTTCAGTCTATCGAAAGTTTGCAGCTTTTTAGCTTTTAAGTCAATTTTGACCTTTCTCGACTGATTAGCGCTTAACTCGCCGTTGTCTCCTTTCAAGAGTTCGGTTAACGGTTTTGCTATTGCGGCGTGATTCTTTATAAAACACTGATAATATCTGGATAGCCCTAGAAACGACGCAAGATCATATAAGGTTGAAGGTGGCTTGAAGTTTGAAATTGCCTGTACTTTTTCGGCAGATGTTTTAACACCGGCTCTAGTTACAAAACTCAAATATTCCACGGTGCTTTTAAAAAACTTGGACTTTTCTTGGGATATTCTCATTCCAGCTTCGTAAAGACTCTTTAGGACCAATGTGCTTGACATGATCCTCTTTATTTTCGGAGAAAAATATTACGTCGTCAAAGTAGAAGTAACAAGTTTTTCCTATTTGCTCCCTTAATACATCGTCTATAGCTCTCTGAAATATGGTTGGAGCGTTTTTCAGGCCAGAGGAGAATCGGCAAAACTCATATTTGCAATTATTTACAGAGAAACCCGTTTTTTCTCTGTCCTTTTCCGCCAATTCGATTTGGTGGAATCCTGACTTCAGGTTGGGTATTTGTCGTTCACAGTTTTTTGATTCAGTTTTCATTTTTTTTCTTATGGCCAAGCTTATCAACACCCTTCTTGTCGAAACCCAAATAGGGTTGTTGTAAGGTGATCGTGATGGCCGAATTATGCCATTTTCGAGAAGTTGTGGAACTTCAGAATTTACAAAGTCGGCTACACTTATTTGGTAAGGGTAAAATTTTGAGTACACTGGCTCATCATCCGTTCGGATAGTGGCCACAGTATTGATATCGTTTGGCTCTGCAAAGGCTTTTGACCTGTTCTTGATCATTGCATTGAAAGGTTCTCTCATTACTGTAGTAAGGTCAGAATCGTCAACTTAAGTAAAGTTAACTTGCAATGTCATTAAAAATTGTTGGCAGCCACGCCCCCTTTTCGCAAAAATTTTTTTAAAAATTTCAAATTTGAATGTAATTTTTAAGGCATATGTTCTTGTCGTACAGTAGTGTAATTTGAAATTCAGGTGAAGATTAATTATATTAAACTATGGTGAAAGTTGCAGAAAAATCCAACTATAAACACGTGAGCTAGACACTTAAGAAAGTTAATAATTGAACGCAATGTTAATGCATGTGTGCAAGCCAGACAGAAACATTCAAACATATGAACAAACGTTTACGCTGCACGTGTAGCGTTGCATTGAAAGGTTCTCTAATTACTGTAGTAACGTCAGAATCGTGAACTTAAGTAAAGTTAACTTGTGGACATGTTTTGATTATAAACGACTGTGTGCCGGCATTGTATTTAATTGTACCGGTATTTAAGTCAATTTGTGCATCGATTTGCATAAGAAAATCTAATCCCATCCCATCAAAGTCACTTAAAGTTGGGAGCAAGAAAAAGAAAGTTGTTTCGTTAAACAATTTTAGCGGACATTTTTGTAAAATTTGTGTGCCTCTGTGAATAGATTTAACCTGGAAAAGTTTTTCTATACGAGTCGCATTTCTTAAATCGGACAAGGGTTTTACGTAGTTTTTGGATGCTCCTTTGATAGGGTTCTCGAGACTGGAACCGTTGCTTAAAGGATTTCTAATGAGGGCCTCCCTGAGGCCCGCTTGAGATTTTTGTTGGCCATTTGCCTTGTTGTTATTACTATTCTGAGGCCTATTGTTCTGAGGATAATTTTCCTGATTAGTGTTACCATCGTTATTCTGGTAACGCGGTAACGTTGAGAAAACGATTTTTGGTTTCTTTCATCATTCGTTTTCGCGAAACTTGCAGCGTAATGTGAATATTCGTTGCAAACCTCAGCTCCCTGAGCTAGCGCTAAAGCTGTGGGTAGATCTTCTGGTTGGGCAGGAAATACTACAGATTTAAGAGACTTTTTCAAGCCAGAAACGAAGGAGTGGAGATCGTCTTTCTCAAATTGTTCATTTAGAGTAACTGCTGCTGCAGTATCATGGGTCATGTTTGTTTTATTAGTGAGAAGAGTCAATGTCTTCTCAACCTCATCGAAATGTTCTAAAAGAGTAAGCTCACCTTGTCTGAGCAACTCAGTTTTTGTAGAATAACAGTTTTTGAGTCTAGCTATAATAGCTTTGAAGTTTAAAACTGTATTGAAAGAAGAATACAAATACAATACAAACAGCATGACAGTGTTTTAAACCATCAACATAAGGATCATAAATTTCATTGGCAGATGTTGGAGCTTCTCGTCAAGCAACGTATTCATTTTGTTTGCCGTCAAATTCCGGCAAAGACTTAACCAAATCAAGAAACACGTCGCATTTAATTTCTGGGTAAACTTTCACCCTTTGACATTCTATAATATCTTTTTTTTAATCTGAGATTGTACTGCATTTATTCGACTGTCAAAATCATTTTGCATTTGTCTTATTACCGCTAAGAACCTTCTTTCTTGGTCCTCGAGGGCTTTCCTGCCTCGAGGGCTTTTCTGCCCCCATAATATTTATCACCTCTTGTGTCGTCAGGTTCTGTATTAAGCTGTAGTGTTTTTTTAACAGATTGGTCAATTCTTCGTCACTGTCATAGTATCGTTCGTTATTACTATCTCTCGACATAAGTTATGCCACTGTTTTGGTTTATTTTTTGACAAATGAGAAAATTAATTAACCACAGATTCTAGCTCACTTGATCAATTTGCGGTTTTATTTATTTTATTTATTCTTTATTTTTTACTTCAAGAGAAACACTTAAGCAATTTACTTACATGATTTTAATTTTCGTTTTGCTTATGGCCTTGAACGTGGAATATGATACAGAGCGCGCAGCGAACCAAGGGCAAGACGGGCAGTTGGAGAAGCGAAGATGAAGCGGCTGAAGCGACGTTGTTGTTCTGTTTGTGTAAAGTTTGTTGTTGCAGATTAATTGCAATACAAAAATTTCGTTTCAATAATTCCTGATACCAGAATCATTTTCAAAATTTAGGGTTTTTTGAATTTCCACCGAAACAACTCGCGGCGTGTTGCAGAGTTCTTTTTTTTAAATTTATTTTTAAGCTTTTAGCTTTTTCTTTATTGTTAGCTTTTAACAGAACTTTACTCTCGGTGTAGATGGAAGTTTGTTACGGAGTTTTATATTAAGCCGTTGGGCGCCAAATATAAATAAATTTAGTGTTCCAATAACTTTTAGATTATTTATTAGTGATCCGTGTGGATCGTTCATCGGTTCTTATAAAACTAACATAAACAATATTTCCTAAACATAACTTAAGCTGCCAACACCGGCAGCAACGCCGACGGCGTTCCCGACAGAATATTGACCACAAGCCTCGTGTCATTCCGCAGCGGTCCGTCGCGATGGATCAGTTTACATTTGTATCAGCGACTTCTGTTGAGTGGCGCAACTTTGTTGTACCCGCATCCGGTTGGCGTAATTCAACTACTTTGTGTTAACTTGTATGCGGCACACCCATGCAAGGGGTGTATCGCTGCAGCTGTCTGGTTTTTATACTCTCTGCAAGAGTATATTGGGTTTGTGAAAAGTATGTAACAGGCAGAAGCAGGCGTGGCAGACCCCATAAAGTATATATATTCTTGATCAGCATCAGAAGCTGTGTCGATATAGCCATGTCCGTCTGTCTCTCCGTCTGTCAGTCTGTCCGCATGAACAAACAGATTTCAAAGTTGGTAAGCGTTACAAGTTTGAATTTAGTCAGTATCGACTCGATATATAGTCAGTCACTACAAGAATCTTTTTTTTTTTGATGCCACGCCCCGTTGGCCCACAATGAACAAAAAACTAGACACACCTCGTAAAAAATTGATGTTTTAGGCGAATATCTCAGTAAATATGGCAGTTAGGAATACCAAATTTGGTACCAAGGTTTACTGAGACAGCATAAATGTAATGCCAAAAAAAATTTTGGACTGCTACGCACCCTGTTCCCAAAGGAAGTATAAATATTTTCAAATTTCAATGCTATTTTTGAGGCATATGTTCTTATCGCACAGTATTGTAAATTGAAATTCGTTTGGAGACATATTATAACAAACTATCCTGAAAGTTTCAGATAAATCGGACTATAAACAAAAGAGCTAAACGCGTAGCAAAGTTTAAAATTGAACGCAATGTCAATGCATGTGTGCAAGCGATACAGAAACATACAAACATTTGAACGAACGTTTTTGCTGCTTGTGTAGCGGCAGCGCTGCCCGCGGACGCTGGCCGTGCCGACCAATGGTATATGTATTAGATATACACACATACATATGTATGTGCATACATGTAATGTCAAATGTATATGTGCATACATACACATACTTATACTGTTAAAGCGGTTCGGTCGCGTTTGATATAGGCGCTCCTATTATTCGCCAGAACCAGAGCTACAACGCCTGTAAGACTAAAAGATTCCACATAAGTGCCTGCTAGGACTGCGCTCTACTCACCGACATGTTCGAGCCCGGCCTTGTGCGGGTACAGCGAGGCCGCTGCGGTTTTTTTCTCTAAAAGACGACATCAGGGGGGGTGAGTGCCTTCATCTTCTCATTAAACGCTCTGTTAGTTCATAAGCATAGTTAGGTAGTTTAAGAAACCATTGAAGTGTTAGTATAAGAAGTCAAATGGAATTATTGAATTGTCTAGATGTGTAAGCTAATCTCTTATATTTAAGCTAGCGAGTAAGTTCTTGTTTTCGGCAATGCAGCTGTCGCGAGCGGCTGGCAGTTGATTTTGTACATCTCGCAATACCACACGCACACCGCCAGCCTCTCCGCGTTTGACAGTCCTATTAAATTGTAACTTTACGGAATTGCAATTTGTTTTATTTAACTTAGTTAAATATATTCGTTTTCGATTTTTCATTGGCGCCCGAGCAGGGACTTTCATTCGCGTTCGTTGGTCTATTAGACATTTCGAGGCTTGGTGTGTTTGCGTGTCGGTTCGGTATTTGTTCTTGTGATTTCCCTGGAGCTGCTGGCCTGAGGAATACTCTGGACTTGGATCACCTGGAATTGTGGATCAATTTGGAATTAACTGGAGAAAATGCCCAGAATTGAGCCAATGAGCGACTCTTCTGATGACCAGGTAACAGTGCCCAAACGAGTCAGTGCATAGGTGATATTAGAAAGTGCAAGCTTAGAAGCGGCACATATTTCAAGTACATATCTAAGTTGCACATAATAGACATTGCGTTTCGGCACTGATAAATTTGATATTAGTGAATAACCCGAAGCAAAACATAAAAACCCAAAATTAATAAAACAAACGAAAAAGCATAAATAAAAGTGAAATATTGACTTGAATTGTGTACTTGAATTTATTTATATACGCATATACATATTTGCCGTTTCTCTTAATTCCGCTATTCGCTAAGATCTCGATACGTTTTCGCTTCAGTTCTTGCACATAAGCAAAAGCGCGGTTAGCAGGTATATGCATACAGTTGGTGGATTTTAACTGTCGTCGTTTTACTTTACTTATTCGTTTTTCGTTTTGCTTGCGCCAGCGCTGCTTATGCTTTAACATCAGCGCTAACAGACATACATACATACATACATATGTACGCTGAGCGGCTGCACTTTCGTATAGTTGTTATTGGCAAATCGTTCGCTTACATATACGTGTGTTGTTGTTGTTTGCACAGAGCGCAGTCCACGCCTGTATAACTATAATCAGCCGAATATCGCTAATTGGGTGATTATCGTTACGCAGTCGCTTGTGAGTTCGAGTGTTTTATTGTTTGTTGTTGCTGCCAGCGCATATCTGCATACGCGCTGCTGCTTTAGCTTCTCTTATCTCTGTGATTCGAGAAGGCAGTCTACTCAGTCAGCTGATTAACTTTATTCATCTGATTATCTTTGTTAGCCAACGGTGTTTGATCGGCTAACTATCTTTAATCAGCTGATTATCTTTAATCATCTGATTATCTTCGCTCGTGTTATCGGTCAACTATCTGTAATCAGTTGATTATCTTTAATCATCTGATTATCTTCGCTCATTCGATTCTTTAGTAGCTGATTTTCTTGAGGTAGTGTACACTTACGTGCACTCAAATAGATCCACATTTTTTTTCTTTAAAAAAAAAAAAAAAAGAAAAAAGTTTTTAATATGGCACACAAATCAGATCCGAATGATACCGTTCTTCTTGGCGAGGAAACTTGTCTCAGTGCTCGTTTAAGCCAATTATTCGTAAAATTAGAAAAGGTAGAGAGCGACATTGAGAGACAACGGAGTTCACTCGTTAATAAAATGGTGAACCCAAGCAAATTTGAAATTCAGTGCCGGCTAGACATTCTAAATTCGTACATTACTAAAGCCATGGACCTTCAGTCAGAGATCGATGCAATAGATCCTGACAATACTAGCCGCGCAATGCTGGAGGAAACGTGTATTCTGGCCCGATCATCGTATATGTCTGCCCTTAGCGCGTACCACGCGTCCGAAAACGTACCTCCAGTATCTCACCATTCTCACCTGCCCAAACTTAAATTGCCTAAATTCAGCGGTAAACATTCAGAATATAGGCAGTTTATCGGTCTGTTTAATAGTTTGGTAGATTCTGATCGCTCGCTATCAAACATTGAGAAATTCAACCATTTGATATCGTGCTTATCAGATGAGGCGTTGGGTACCATCAGAGCTTTCCAGGTGTCTGATGCAAATTACCCAAAGGCATTAGAGAGCCTAAGTAGAGTGTACGACAACAAATGTCTTATATTTTTTGACACCCTCGCCCAGTTGTTTGATATTGAGCCAATGTATAAGCCATCGGCAATTGGAATTCGCACGATGGTGGACTCTGTATCGGCAATTTTTGATTCGCTAATGTCCGTTGGAAATGAGCAGGATTTCGCTAACGCTATTTTGATACATATAGTCATGTCTAAGGTTGATCCTCATACAAAGTCGAAGTATTAGGAGCAACTGGACTATAATACATTACCGAAATGGGCCGATTGTGTTGTTGCTTTGAACAGGCGATATCAGCATTTATCTGCTGAAGAAAGTTCAAAGTCTAGGATGAAGCAAAAATCCGACATGAAACCTGCCAAAAAGTCGTCATTTGCATGCACGAATGTCGAGAAGGAAGTTGAACCCCAATGCAATTTTTGCTGTGCCAATCATACAATTGGAAACTGCCAAGGGTTCGCAGCATTGCCAGTTGACGAAAGATTTAATTTCGTAAAATCTCGTCAACTTTGTATTAATTGCTTGCATTCAGGGCACAGAGTGTCCAACTGCACTGCGTCGAAGTGTAGAGTTTGTTCTCATCCTCATAACACTCTCCTTCACAAGTACGCATTAGAAACGTTACAAGCATCTGCTCATCCTGCCCATGTGAACCATGTTGCTAGCGAAGTCGACCAAGTAATCCTTGCCACTGCAGTTGTAACAGTTCGAGACAGGTTTGGTCAAAAACAAAACGCTAGAGCCTTGTTGGATTCAGGCTCGCAGGTGAACTTTATGACGGAAGAGCTCGCTCAAGTTTTGCGCCTTCAACGCAAAATTAAGTGCTTGACTGTAAAGTCGGTTGGACAGGCTAGATTGACAGCAAAGAGCGAGGTATCGACGATAGTTTCGTCTCGAGCAACGAGACACCAGTTTAGCGCCGATTTTTGGGTGCTAAAATCAATTTGTAGCAGGCAGCCAGACTGTGATCTTCCCGTCAATAGGTGGAAGATTCCATCAAATGTCGAACTGGCTGACCCTGAATTTCATAGACCCCAACAAATAGATATGCTTCTGGGAGCAGACTCCTTCTTCGACTTGCTACGTAATGGACAAATAAGATTGGCGAATAAAGGTCCAGTGCTGCAAAGGACGTTGCTTGGTTGGGTGGCATCAGGGCGGTGCGGGAAAATTCGTACCAAGAGCCCAGTATACTGCTCAGTGATGCAACATAGACAAGAAGCTGTCCCAAAGACGAGTGTTTCGGAAAATTATTCTGCAGAGCACTTTGTTTGCGAACAAAGCTTTCGGGACAGCATTTGGAAATTGCCGACAGGACATTTTGGAGTTAGTGTGTCATTCAAGACTGATCCCAAACTGCTCCAAGGTCCCCCAGAAATAGTTAAAAGACAGGTTCTCTCGGTAGAACGTAGAGGATTTAATCCTAAACTCAATGTTATGTATTTAAGTTTCGTAAACGAGTGTCGTGTACTTGGTCGCTTGTCCGTCTCAGATGCAAAAGTTCCACCAGGACCACATTACACCTTTCCACACCAGTGCGTCCTGAGGCCTGATAGCAGTTCCACCACGCTTCGAGTGATGTTTGACGCCTCGTGTAGGTCAACATCGTCACACTCTGCTAACGAGTTACTGATGGTGGAACATGCTACTCAGAGGGATCTAATTCGTTCATGTCGTAAGTTCCGTCTGAACCGATATGCCTTAACGGCAAATATTAAACAGAAAAGAAAGCAGGTGCCCGAAATTCTCATCGAATATAAGTTGGCAAAATGGTTTTCAAACCATTTTTACGCATTAGAAGAAGGTGGAAATAAGAAACGTTTGATTTCCAATGATGCCGATTCGACAAATACGCTTGGCATGAGGAGGACACCAAGGTCGGATACTTTTCAGTATCACTTGGAAGGTAGCTTCGCCAAATCAAGTCCTGCGAAGCGAAAAACATTGGTTGATGGGTTTGCGTATATATTAGCCCAAATATACGCATTGGACCTATGTCGAATCGAGAGTGCGAGTGTCTGGAATGGTTCAGAAATCGCACTACATTGTGTAAAAAAGTTCCCCTTTATTATTAGCAACATTCGTAGCCAATCGAGTTGCAGGCATCAAAGGGATGGCCAATGATGTATCTTGGAGACATGGACCGACACTATCAAGAGGGTGTGACGTTTCGAAACTCAAATTTTGTCGGAAAATGGTAACAATGGATCAATTAAGATCAGTAATCATTGTAGAAATACAAACTGTCGAACTCGAGAAGATACTGCTGAAACCAGCTCAGCGAGCAGAGCGCACAGTTACGTTTGATAGACCAAAAAAGGATGATATCGTGCATCCAAGTTTGCAATCGCTGACCACATTGATTCACAAGTCAGGCGATTTAGGAAGACGAGTTACTTTGACTCATTTAGGAGTAGAGTTGTGTGGCCCCCAAATGTGTCGCCAAATATAAGAGGACGATTTCCGCTTAAGATGTATATTGCAGTGGTTGCTTGTTTTGCTTCGAAGGCTGTTCACCTGGAATTTGTAGCAGACTTATCCACTAATGTCTTTCTCTGTCCTTTGAACAGCTTCATCGCGCGACGTGGCATTCCCGGCCAGCCATACTTGGACAATGCGACCAATTTCGTGGGGACGAGCAACCACCTAAAGGAGCGTCAGGACGCATTCAACCGGCAGAAGGGCAGGCTGCAGATATTTGCAGCGGAGCGAGGGATGAAGTGGAGGCTCATCCCTCAGAGAGCGCCGCACGTCGAAGAACTGTGGGAAGCAGCAGGGAAGTCGGCCAGGCATCTGCCAATGCGGCAGATCGGCAGCGCGTCGCTCACCGACGCCGAGGTCCGAAGTCACCTGGCCAACGTGGAGGCGATGGCAAACTCACGGCTGCTGACACCGCTGGGCAGCGACGGAGAAGCGCTCACCCCAGGCCACTTCCTCGTCGGACAGCCGGTTCGTTCGCTGCCGCAAGAGTTCGAGCGGGCCACACAAAGCAGCGAAATTTCGTGCTCTCGCAGGTGGCAGCTGCTGTCCACGCCCAGACAGCGCTTCTGGCAAGCGTGGTCGAAGGATTGCGTCCGCAATCTTCAGCAGCGAGGGAAGTGGAAGGAGGCGGTCGACATCGTCAAGATTGGGGATCTCGTTGTGGTCCACGAGGACAACACGCCTCCTCAACGGTGGACAATGGGCCGCGTCGTGGACGTAACAACAGGAGGCGACGGGCGAATCAGGGTCGCCGACGTTGATATGGGCATTGGCTTGTTCAAGCGCCCAATTGCGAAGCTAGCCATTAGATTGAAGGCGATCCCTTCAAGGTGGCCGGTGTTAGTTCATAAGCATAGTTAGGTAGTTTAAGAAACCATTGAAGTGTTAGTATAAGAAGTCAAATGTAATTATTGAATTGTCTAGATGTGTAAGCTAATCTCTTATATTTAAGCTAGCGAGTAAGTTCTTGTTTTCGGCAATGCAGCTGTCGCGAGCGGCTGGCAGTTGATTTTGTACATCTCGCAATACCACACGCACACCGCCAGCCTCTCCGCGTTTGACAGTCCTATTAAATTGTAACTTTACGGAATTGCAATTTGTTTTATTTAACTTAGTTAAATATACTCGTTTTCGATTTTTCACGCTCCGTGAGCGCTTTCTCTGGGCGGCAATTTGTTGCTTTTTTCTTAAACATTGCACTCAAGATCACCTGTCAGCGCCAAAACTTTGTTGTCCCTGCGCCAGTGTTGGAAAACGCCAAAACACACAGATCAGCTGGTAACAGAGCTGCCACCTCGGCGAAATTCGACCTCACCAGCGTGATCGAGCAGCGAGCTTGTGACAGAGACAAAGCTTTTGGCGCGCGCAAACTGACCGTTGGTTTTCAAACTCTCTTTTTGAACGGAAAATTAGAAACACTCAATTTTGAAGCTCAAACGTCACGACTTCAATTTTTTAGCACTCGCTAATAAAAGCCCCACTGCTTTGGGTGTGTCCCTCCAGGCACCCACTACAACGGCGCGCTCATAACGACTCTAGCTTTGCCCAAGGATAACGCGGAAAAACTGCTCATGGTGGAGAAAATTAGAATTGGCTGGGCTATCTGTCGTATTCGATGAAACGACTCTCCGAGAAGGTGCTACCGATGCCTGAACTTTGGGCACATCGCAGCGAGGTGCAGAAGCACCCACGACGCTTCGAAACTTTGTTTCAATTGTGGGTCGGGCGACCACTCTGCAAAAGCTTGCGTCGCAAAGCCTGCATGCATATTATGCACTAGAGACGGGAAAACTTCAACATCCCACTCAACAAGCAGCCGTCAATGCCCTGCATATCTCGAAGCCGTCCACAAACTTCGGGTATGAAATTCATGCAGATCAACCTAAACCACTGCAGAGCAGCACATGATTTGCTCTCACAGACAACGCGCGAGCACGACACCGACATAGTCTTAATAAGCGAACCATTTAAAATTCCACACGCATCAAACTTCGAAAGCAACGCATTGAACTCTGCCGCGATCTGGGCATGCTCGAAACAGCCACTTTTTATGGACAACATCAGCTCAGGGTCTGCGTTCGTTAGAGCCTTGTGTAAAGGCATATGGATATATATAGTCGCTTGGGCGACTGAGTGGCAATCCCAGTCTACCAACGCGAGAGGGAAGTTGCTGTTGGAATCCCTTGGCAGCCTCAACCTGGTGCTGCTAAATGAAGGAAGCAAAGAAACGTTCAGCAGAGCGAGACTTAGCTCGATAGTGGACCTGACATTTGCTTCGCCCCAACTGGCGAGGGTAGCTACCTGGCAAGTTAGCAATCTGTATACGGCCAGCGACCATATGGCTATCCTATTCGCCCTCAAAAGACACATTCCTCAGACTTACAGGCAATCTAGTAGGCGGTACAGGCCGGACACTATGATCCCTTCACTATTCACTGAGGATCTAAGAGGAATTAGTGGAACTGGTCACGCTGAGGAAATGACGGCATCCATCATGAGGACAGTTAAACAATCATGTGACGCCAGCATGGCCAGTGGACGGTCATCCAGACGTCATAAACCCGTGTTTCGGTGGACAGTGGAGATAGCGGAGATTAGGAGCGAATGTAACGGCGCCAGAAGGAGGTACACGCGGGCCTCCCGTAGGCGCACACCCTGCGAAGCCTTGCAGAGCGAATTCAAGTCCAAACGAAGAGCACTGAGCAAAGCAATCCGAGCGAGCAAAGCCAGTTGCTTCAAAGCACTGTGCGAAGAGACAGACCAGGACCCATGGGGAAGGGCGTATAAAATAGTAATGAAGAAGATGCAAGGTCTTAACAACTACGCTCCCACAGATCGAACCAAACTGGACGCCATTGTACAGATCCTTTACCCGCCTCAGCAGGAAAGAGTAGCAGGTCCCGATCCTGCGATTCGGGCAAGCGGCACCTTCTCTGCCGTATCATCAGAAGAGGTGATCGATGCAGGGAAAAAGTTGGCAACTTTCAAAGCTCCAGGACCAGATGGGATTCCGAATAGGACCGTCAAGCTCGCAGCTGCACTGCACCCAAATGTCTTTGCCCATCTTTTCACAACATGCATGCGTGAAGGTGTCTTCCCGACATGCTGGAAGTCTCAAACCCTGAGTCTGATCCCAAAGTCCGCTAAAAAGCCCGATGACGCCTCAGAGTACAGACCGCTATGCTTGTTGGATTCTGTGGGCTAACTTTTTTGAAAGCATCATCTCTAAGAGACTGACGGAACCAATTCATAGAGGGGGAGACCTATCGCATAGACAGTTCGGCTTTCGCAAGGAGCGGTCTACAGTTGACGCCATAATGTTGCTGACACAGTTAGCATCTGCTGCAATAGAAGGGACGAGATGGAAAGGAGGAGGGAAAAATACTGCCTTGTCATCACACTGGACGTCAAAAACACATTCAACTCGGCCAAATGGAGCTGCATAATTGACGCACTTAGAAACTTCAACATCCCACAATACCTGACCAACATCATCAATGACTATCTCAACAAGCGAACCCTCATGTTTGACACGGAAGACGGCACCTTGAACTATAATGTTACGGCTGGGGTACCCCAGGGCTCGATTCTAGGCCCGACCTTGGGGAACATTGTGTACGATGGAACACTACGGCTGGATCTGCAAGACAACGTGCAATTAGTGGGCTTCGCCGACGACATTGCCATAATAGTCACCGCAAAATACTTTCGCGAAGCTGAAGCACTCGGCGAGGACTCCGTCAGGCGCGCGACAGTTTGGCTGAACACGATGGGACTACAGCTTGCGACACACAAGACCGAATCTGTGCTTATAAGTAGCAGAAAAATAGTCGAGATGGCAACTCTCAGATTAGACGGAGCGACAATACAGTCGAAAAGATCCATCAGATACCTCGGGGTGCATATCGATGCGCAACTATCCTTCAGAGAACACCTCCAAATCCACAAACGTTCGACGGGGATCACCCAAAGTCTGTCCCGAATCATGTCAAACCATGGGGCGCCCAAACACAGTATAAGGCGACTGCTAACCAGCGTCTTAAAATCCACTATACTGTATGCGGCGCCGGTATGGGCCAAGGCAATTGAGAAAAGGTCATATATGAGGGGTATCGAATCGTCCTACAGAATCTGTGCGCTCAGAGTCTCCAGCGCTTTCCGAACGGTTTCTGGGGAAGCAGTCCTAGTAATAGCAGGTATGATCCCTCTTAACATTCTAATTCTAGAGTCCAAGGATATCTACGAGGCCAAGAGAAACGCTCACGAGTCAAGGTCGCCCAGACAAATCAAATCTGAAGCACGAGGATCAAGCCTTGCTCAGTGCCAGACTAGATGGAAGAGAGCAGATTCCGGACGCTGGACCGCACGGTTCATTCACCATATAGACGACTGGATACACCGCAAGCACGGAGAAGTAAACTTCCACCTTACCCAAATTCTAAGCGGTCACGGGTGCTTTAGAGCTTACCTGCACAGATTCGGACACGACGGAAGTGATAGGTGCCCCACGTGCGATGTCGTGGAAGACGCAGAGCACGTCCTCATCTCATGCAGGCGGTTCATCACTGAGAGAAGTCGCGTCGAACGCGAAATCGGGGGCCCAATTGAAGTCAACACCATAATTTCTCACATGATAAGTAACCCTGTCATATGGACTGCAGTCAATTCATTTGCTAAAGATGTCATGGTCACCCTAAGAGCGGAGGAATCGCTTAGAAGAACACATCCGTAGTAGAGGGGCTTTTTAGCCATAAGCCGGGCCTGCGAAGCAATACCTCACGTCAGTCCCGCAGTCCCGGCCTTCGTGAGCACGCTTATTTTCGCTTATTTTTCTATCCTGTAACCTATGCCTACCCTATTTCTTTCCCTTACTTTAATAAACTCGGAAAAACACATACATACAAATAGATGTTTTTGTTTGAACGTCTTTCACTGCAAGTACTATCAGTTGATATTCTCGGATACCGATTTTATTAAAATTATCGGGAATAAAATGCAGAGAGTATTCTACGGTCGGGCGTGCTCGACTGTTTTTTTCTTTCTTGTTATGTATGTGCATGCCAAAGGAACATTTTCCAGCGTCTCAGTGGTAATAATAGATAATTCCTTGCGAATGTTAGTCTGCGGCTTTTCAATATAAACTATGCTCTACAAAAACCCCCATAGAATGAAGGTTGCCAGTCACAGATCGGGCAAGCGTGGGGGCTGGTTGAAATTGCTTTGATATTTTCGTGAGAGCGTCTTGGTTTCGGTCTCCTGGGTTGCCAAGTTTTCTCACAACTGCCGGTAGCCATAAATATTTGCACCAAATTGCAAATTGTGGTGTGTGAAAGTCGTGTTTCACGCGGACATAAGCGTTTGTAGGCACGTAACACGTTGCAATGGAGAGCCCATTTCCAAAATGCATATTAACGATTTCTGCTTGCTGTATCGGTGTTAGTTGATTCATGGCACAACTTATACTGAAATGACTCGTCGAACAAGCCATTATATATGCCATTATATATGGCATTATATACGTCAAAAGATAACAGAACTATTCAAGTTTCAAATGCTATCGCAACAGATGGCGCACCCTGTACTTTTGGGGTCGGTAACGCCTGCACATTACGCATTTCATCAACTTAACATATCTCTAAACTCTATTCAAGTACAGAATGTAAAAAGAAAAACAATTGCTTTTACGGGATGTATAGTAAAGGAAGTTGGAGATAGCAAAGGGGAGATGATCGGTTTATTATTTAATTTTTATTAACACTAATATACATTTTTAAATTTAACATACATTGTAAAAAAAATCGTATCCCTGGATAATTATTATGACTTATCCTTGTCTTTTGGAAAAAAAAGCGGACGTGTCCAAACACTTCAATTTTTAGAAGCTGTTGCTACCACCCGTGATGGAACTCGCAGTTAAAGTTTTAGCCCGATGTCCGATTTATTTCTGGCGGCTCACTCCATATTAACAAAACAACTTGGCATTGCTTTTTATTACTGCTTTGGAGCTTAAAAAAGCAAATTGAAAACTTTTACTTTTGGGATTAATTTTAGATGCACGCGTTTGGTTATATATAAGTAACTGCATTTGCAAACTGCCTGTACAAAAAAAGCAACAAGCAATTGATAAAGTAAATACATACCAGAAGAATATGTCGTTGATTTGGGTAGGCTAGCTACATCTCGTCGAAAAGTAGATAGATTCTGCGTAAACCTAAAAAAAGCAAAGAAGTTATTATAATTTTTTGATTGGCCCAAAATTGGAATTTTTAGAGGAAAAATGATTGCCTGAACGTTGGGAAATTCCCTTTTTAAACCCGAGCTTGGTCATTCTTTATTATTATAAAAGGGTTTTATGCATTAAACGCAATACACCCAAAAGTTAGACAATAATAGTCATAATAAACAAATAAAAGTTTAGGTTCGGTTTTGCCAAAAGGACAACGATTTACAAACTTTAGCGAATATAAAGATATATATTATTTTTAGGAATGATCCATTGATATTGAACTTTGATGATGTTGAACTTTAAATCAAAGGTGTGACATGGAATTATGTTTTATCATTCAGACAGACGAAATGTTGGAAGCTGGTTCAGGGTTTGGGTCGACCCCATAAAGTATATTTATTCTTGATCAGCATCACAAGCCCGACTCGATATAGCCATCTCTGTCTGTCTGTCCGTCGGTACGGTATAGAAAATGTAAGCCTAATAAAAGCCGTTTACCAAAAAGCAAGCCAAATACTTAATACCGCAGGCCTAGTCTGTATATTTCTGTCTTGCTTGCACACAGGCATTGACATTGCGTTCAATTATAAAGTTTGTTTCATTTCCAGCTCTCCTGTTTTTAGTCCGATTTATATGCAACTTTCAGGATAGTTTGATATAATTTGCCTCCAAAATTTATACGATAAGAACAAGTGCCTTAAAAATGATATGCGAATTAGAAAATTGTTTTATTTATTTTGGAAAATGGGTCGTGGCAGACAAAAAAATTGAACGACTTTGCGTTTGTGCTGTTTCTAGGAACCTTCCTACCAAAATTGGTATTCCTAAATGCCAGTTACTGAGATATTCGCTAAAACATCGATTTTTTCCGAGGTGTTTCTGGTTTTTGCCTCATTGTGGGAAAATGGGGCGAGGCATCGAATAAAAAAAGATTCTTGTACTGACTGATTTAATATCGAGTCGATACTGACTAAATTCGAAATTATAGCTCATGCCATTGCTGAAATCTGTTTTTTCATACGGACATGACTATATCGACTCGGGCTTGTGATGCTGATCAAGAATATATATACTTTATGGGGTCTGCCACGCTTCCGTCTGCCTGTTACATACTTTTCACAAACCCAATATACTCTTGCAGAGAGTATAACAATCGGAGTAAAAAGTAACACAAATTGAAGAGCAGCTAAAATTTATATTAATAAAAGAGGATCTCCTAATGTATTATAAATTAAATAATTGAAACAAGTAAGCAAAGCAAGTGCAGTTTTTATACAAGCAAGCAATTTTCGACCGATTATCCCTATGAGAAATACCATAACACATACAACACATAGATGCGTCAATATTAGGATTTTTTCAAAGCAACCGCTAGCCTGCTTCAAGACCCCCAGAGAGCTTTGGCAAAAAGCCGAATGCTCTAGCGCCCCGGCGACTCGACCGCCGCTCAACAAATTGAAGTGAAGGCGAAAATAGTTAAGTCTGCTTCAGGGAGCGAAACGATGAACACGGCTGTGTCGCTTGTGTTCTCGTTTCGCTTTTATATGTGAGTCTCTTTCTAGCATGCCAGGTACACACTTTTTGTGATGTCTCGCAACGGCAGATTTCAGCAACCACTGCTAAAAATGCTATTTTCGACAAAATAGCGGTCCAGCTAGGAAGTTAAGCTTCTTTTATCGGAATATCTTTCGTTTAAAGCGACTGATTTGACCAATGGAAGCTAAAGGATATAATTGTTCCAGACCAAACTTGGTAATGGTAACTAAAATGGTACTTTACACGTGTATAATGTGAAAATTGCGTCACGAAAGCTCTACTAGTTTCCATTTTGCGATTTTATGAATTTTGTTGGGGTTGACTTTCATTCCAAATTTTGTGTTGCCATATTCTCTAGGATCCAGGTGTTCCTTTCCATCACTATCGACTCGGCTGTTTATGGTGATCAAGAATATACATATATGACGTCGGCCACGCTTTTCTGTTATGCACATTTCGCTTCTCATAAACTTAATAGGCCCCTGTACTCGTTTTGAGTAGGGGGTCTAAACAGTTGTCTTTTGACATTAAAGTAAGCACACTGTCTCGAAAATGGTATCAAAACTCTATTTTATTCAACAATGAAAATAATATAATTACTCACTTTTCTTTATTTTTACTGGACACATTGCGCTCTATACCAAGCATCAAATCCTCAAACCACTGGGCCATTGTCAGCTGTTTTTCAACGGGTTGAGCGCGTATGATTGTTTCCTTTAGTGAGCTTAAAAAAAATATATAAACATAATCATATGCAAGAAGAAAACATATTAAGCAGAATGTAAACTAAAAAATAATAAATATGTATGATTTAAATTTTTAATTTTTGCTAAAAATAAGTGCATACTTTTATGGAATACAAGTTTTTTTGGGTAAAACGTTGCTTAGTCGAATGGACATTTCTACATAGTGACAACATCTGGTGAGTACACTTCTCACCCAACCGGTAACGAAAATCGTGAATCAGGTTTATTAGATTGCAATAAATTAAAAGCCATAACAAACGTTAAATGCTAAATTTAAACTGTACATACAATAGAAAGTATTCAGGCAGAAAATATAGTTTCATCATACTAAAACTTCTACAACGAGTTCTTGACAGAAACATATTTAGAATAATTTTTATATTTCGTAATTATATTTGAAATATAAAAACTCAATTTGAACAAAACATGTCTAAGCTCTAAGACGGCGGCTTGCCAAGTATTGTTATCTGGTTTGTTACTGGCAGATTTTTTATATTTAAGCCTAGTGAAAATGACTGTAGACGAGTCAGCTGACTGTTCTCCTACTCGAATGTACTCGTTCTAGTCCAGTTTTTCTGTACAAATAAGCCCTTTTCTTTGTTGGTAAGGGAAATCAAACCAGTTCTATTAATAACTTTGAGTCATATAGAATAAGTTACAATAGGTGTTATAACCGAAAACTGTTTTTCCTAGAAATTTTTTACCATTTACCGAAGCTGTCCGCAACGTATTTTCATGGGATGGCAAAACTTTAAACTTTTTTTCTCAAAACTGAGTTTTCGAATTTGGTGACCACGATTTCTCAAACAAAGAGTTTAATAGAAAGTGTTCAGTTTTCAATGATTAATGGATGAATAAATGGTTTTTTAAACCCAAATTTAAATCAAAATTATTAAAAAAAAAAATCATATTTTTCTTTTAAAAGCTGTTATTTTGATAAAAAAAAAAAAATTGTTTGCTTATGGCTGCCATTAATCTCTAGATTAAACATTAATTAACAAAACTGGGGTAGAGTGATCACCTCATAACGGGAAAAGTGAGCGGAACCACCAGAAATGAATTGAACAGACTTATATAAAACATCTTATAAATAATCCTGTCGAGTTCGTGAACTAAAGTACATAGTTTGAAATCCAAAGGATGAAGTTATTATAAATAGCGGGGTCAAAATTCAAGGTTAAATGTGTATAAATGACATCTTTTTGCATTTTGTTTTCAAAACTGAACGATGTGAATTGTTTATATATATATATATATATATATACTATATATATATACTATACTATACTTATATACTATACTATACTTTTTACTAATTTGTTAAAAAAAAAATGTATGTAACCTGGCTTATCATTTTGTTATGCACTGTATTATATATATATATTTATATAATAAATAATTTCTAACACATCATATCTAGGGATTTGAAAATTTCACTAAAACCTTTTAAAATGCATAAGCCAATAGGTTTAAATCATGTTTTGAAAATATTTTAAATTTTAAAATTTTTTTTGAACAAATTAGTAAAAAGTCTGATCAGTCTTAATCAGTCAATTAAATTAACGGATCCGTCTTGTAAAACGAACTTTTATGGCGTCTCGGGTGGATTCTGGAGTTATACTGCAATAAAATGTAGGCCGTTCAAATGTTTTGCTTATGAATGGTAGCTATATAGTCTCTTGTACTTGGAAGTAGTCAAAGGTTTTCATCCTTGAGCTAGAAAACTAAATTTTTAGCAGTTCAAAGTTTCTTTACTCGACTCACATCTTGAGCGAGCCAACACCAAAGCTCATCTCTGAAAAATGTTTCGCTTCTTTTATTGAAATACGCCAATAATGACGATATCCATCTATTTCGTCCAGAATTAATTTATTTTCTTCAAAAAAAATTAAATTTTTTTAAATTAGTGATGTCACACAAGCAAAGTATCAGTATAACATTTGTCTGACCATATAAATATTGATTTTTTAATGTTCTATGTGAGAAATCTACGCTGACATAGTTAATCTTCTTAAGGATATCTTAGACAATGTCCTTAGACTGATTTAAAGTCTGCTTTAAAGTCATGGAACATTTTTTTAGGCCAGAAATAAAAAATTTTGGTCACATGATGATATCGAAATTCTTGCGTTTTTTACATACCGCCGCTTTTTTAGTTTTTGACCGTAACTATGCGAAATTTTACAAAAATTGGCAATATCAGAGCGACTTATACCAATTTTGGCGACATTTTGGGTAGCGACCGATCTAGACTTTTAAAAAGTAAAATTTAAGGAATTTTCTGCCTGTCTAAGCAGTCTCGACTAATTCATTTTATTTAATTTATTCAATACTAAGGTAACAATCAATAAAAACTAGCAAAAAACCCGATCCTACTTCTTTAAATTAATTTTTTACCAAAGTGTCTTATAATTTTGATACGCTTAATAACAAAAAAAAATCTTATACTTCACACAAAAATTAACTGTGGTAGTTTTCCGTAGTCTATTCTTTGCTCTTTCGATCCCTATTCTTATTTTTTAATAATTTCCAAGAGCAAATCTTTTGCAAGGGAATAAACTTAAAATTTGTATATGTCTTATCATTGTGATAAACACTGCATATATATTGTCAGGTTCGAACAAACATAAAAGTGGGTTTTGTTTGTTGCTGGCTATGTAAAAATGTGTTACATGAAAAATGTGTCGGCCGAGTTATTAACCTGAATGTTTCTAAATCACGATTAAAGTGGACATGTGAAGCTTGCATGGAATTCAAAAGGGAATTGATGAGCTTCATAAGACATACGAGGAGAGGTTTTATACGGATCTATTTGGCAAATTTAGATGTCTGTTCAATAGCTTTGGATAGAGATTTTAAAGATTTAACCCTCTCATGTCATTTGTTGCCTACATTTACTCAAGTGTCTAAGATTTCCGTAATTTTGATTTATTCGACTTGCAATTTTTTGCAGCATGCAGACTGACTTTTTCTGCAAACTTCCGATTTATTTTTATGTGTGAGCTGCGCACGTCTTCATTAAGACCCCGTTATTTCTTGAGTGCAAGCGTCACAATTTTTTTCGCGATAAAAGTGGGTAATATTAAAACGTATTTTAAAACTAAAATATTTTACATAATAACTAAGTGAATAGTTATCATATATAAAGGCAAGAGAATTATTTAATATAAAAAAAACAAGTGTAGTTTGCTTATAATAATTTGGTGAAAATGGTAAATCCTATGTATATTGGAATAGTTTTTTATATTAGATCACATATTTCTATTCGCTTACCGTTAAACACAAACATTTTTTATTTTATTTTTTTCAACCAAAACTTTTTATGAAAGATAAACAAAAACATTCAAAAAACAAGACCGAATTCTATAGTCGCCTCGCGACTTTAGGATACCCATTACTCAATTTTATTTTATTATTAACAATGGGACATGATAATAATAATAGTATAATCGTTTAGGCAATCGACCCTAGTAAGCTTAATTCAGATGGCTTGGGAAACACAGAAAATTTTCATACAAATTCACATTTCCAGCGTATTTTTGACCGATCGTCCCTATGGGAGCTATACGATATAGTCGTCCGATTTAAATGAAACTTGGTCAGTATGTTTATAATATTGACAAACATATTATTTGTGGGTTTCACTAAGATTGCTTGGCCTACGCAGAAGCTTTTCATATAAATATATATTTACAGGGTATGGGAGCTATACGATATAGTCGTCCGATTTGGATGAAACTTGATCAATATGGTTTTATTACTGACAAATATATTCTGTGTGAGTTTCACTCATTGCTTGGTCAACGCAAAAGTTAGTCATATTAATTTATATTTAAAGCGTATTTTTGACCGATTTTTCCCATGGAAGCTATACGATATAGTTGCCCGATTTAGATCAAACTTGGTCGGTATATGTACTCCCTAGACGTGTACTTTCTATGTAAATTTGGATTGCATTGACAACAAGAAAGTTTTCTATACTAAAACATGCTATTTTTACCTGTTTGTACCTTTGCATGAACATAGAAGGCCCAAAAGTGGGCGTGTCAAAAAACAAAAACAAACTTGTACTGATTGGGCAATTTATCTTTCATTTGCGACCTCTCGGGCCTTTCTAGCTCTTATAGTCTCTGAGATCCTTTTGTTCACACAGACGGCCAGACGGACATGGTTATATCTAACCGGCTAGTCATGCTGATCAAGAATATATATACTTTATGGGGTCTGCCACGCCTCCTTCTCCCTGTTACATACATTCCAACGATTACAACATACCCTTTCAATTTACGAGTAACGGGTATAAAAAGCACGAAGTTCAATTCTTAGCACTTTGTTTTACCATGTCAAAAAATCAAAAATAAACTTTATAAAAACTCTTAAATGTTAATGAGTAATGTGTCTATCCCCCAGATTTTTAAATTACTTCAAAATCCGGTTTGGCATAGAATCAATAGTTATTTGAAACTCGGCTTGTGGTATTTGAGCCCGTTCCCGTGAAACCGTTTCTCTAAGCTCTTTCACCGATTCAAATATTCTACCGCCAGCATAAACCCACCTGGCAAGGTTCCCCCAGAAGTTTAGCTTAGTTCCGGAGATCGAGCAAGCCATGACACGGTGGTGATATGCATTTTCTGAAACTAGGCTCGCCTAGCCCGTGAAACATGTTTGGTCGGATTATTCTGTTGGAAAAAGTCCAGAAGAACATTCTCCAATACATTTATGTAGCATTGAGAATTGAAACACTCGGATACTTTGCTACCAAAGTTTCGCTTTGTTGTATATCGTTCCGGTTGCCGAACACCATGCCAGTAATAATTCAAGCCATCAGGGCCACTCAAATTTAATTTTATCTCATCTTAGAACACAATTTTTTTTTTTAAATTTCCCGACTAAGACATGTGTTACTTGCAAAATCTAGCCGAGCAACTTTGTGGCTGTTGGATAAAACAGATTTAGACTTTATTTTCTTCCATTTTAGCTAGTTAATTCTGGCCAAAGTATGCTGAACACGACGTTCTGGAAGGTCTCAATTTTTGACAATCTTGGAAGCAGTGGCATTATTTTGAAGTCCTACGCGAAGTCCACGGCTTTTCCTCGTGGTGACACCTTTTGATTGTAAGAAATTTTCATTTTTTGTTGTAATTTTCTCTCATGTTTAAAACATTATGCACAGGAGTTGACACCGCTTTAATTTACGTGCATTTTTGCGGTTCGACAAACCCGCATCATTGTATGCAAGGACTTTCTTTGCTTTTCAGCGTCGCTCCTCTTCCCATTTCAATATAAATTAGAAAACACCGTCAACAATTAATATTTTTAAAAAAGTATGTTTGATAAATTTTACAACAAAAACACATTTTGTCCTTCATTTACCTCTTACCACGATTCAAGACGAAATGACTTTAATTGAATTTCGAAGGGAAAAGCATCAAAAATGCGGAATATCTATGAAATTTACTTGTTGTAGCCACAAAACTAACCTATTTTTTTGTGATTGCTAGAAATAGAAACCGAAGGTCTTACATAGTAAAATAAAACAAAAGAAGGCCCGTTATACGAAGTTTGATTCTTTTTTCCTATTTGAATCTGCAATATTGTCGTTGCCTTTAAATGAACTTCGATTAGTAAACCTACTTTGTGCGCATTAATATTAATTTATTTTTTTGTTCCCATCTCCACCAGACCAGTCAGTAGAGATGACAACTTTATTCTACCCGCAGAAGTTGTTCCTACGAACCCCGAAGTGATAGTTTTTGATTTGTTGGGCTTCAACAATGTTGTAGTTGTCCTATCAAACAGTGCTTTTGCGGAAGTAACTGCTGTGACTGATAAAAAGACTCTTGTAGGAGTCCAATTTTTTGTAAAGAATGTTTGTCAAACCACTTAATAATGAAAGAGTATACGGCGAAGATAAGGAATCGATTGCACTGCCTCCTAAAAAACTAACATTATCTCTCTCATTTGCCTACGAAAATATTAGAGGTCTTTGTAGTAAGCTTAAATTTTATTTTGTGGCTTTTTCTGAAAAATAATTAAGGACCGACATCCGAAACTCTGAAGATCTATCTAATAAATTCTCTATCTAGAGAAAAGATTTTACATCCCGCCGCGGTAGAGGTGTGCTTGTTGCCGTTGATGTTACCTTATTTTGGGAAGAAGCTATAAACGATGGCTCTATAGATATTGAATTGTTCGCCATTAAGTGCATAAATGTTTTCATAACTTGGTCCTATATTCCTTCTTCATCTGACTCTTCTTTTTATTTTTAACATTTTTTGGCTGTTGAATCAGATTTCTATCCAATCGTAATTTTCATGTAGATATCGTCGATTTAAATATTGCAGGAACTTTCTGAGTCATTTCTTGAAATCAGGATACAAGCTGATCTTTACAGTGTTCAAGCCTGGTGTCAAGGTAATTTAATAAATGTTAACTATAGTATGTTTAACGTTATGTCCTCCCCTTTCTAAGAAACAACATTCTGTATAGCAACTCTCTTCAAAGAATTATGTAAGTCATTGATTTGGGTATCCCTTTGGATCCAGAGCTTAAGTTTGCTAAGCATGTTTTATCAATTACTAATCAAGCGTTCGGTGGCCTGAGCTTCATAAAGCGCTGTTCAAATGAATTTAACGATCCCTAAAATACAAAAATACTTCACACATCACTGTTACATCCTATTCTTGAATACAATTCTTCTAGCGGTCGTAAACTGGAATACTAATATACGCTTGCCGTCTTATCGTAGTAAAATTTACGAATAAATTTTCCATTTTCTTCTATTTCGTAGGACAATTTATGGTGTAATTTTCATACACAAACTAATCAACGGTGAAATTGATTCTACTGAATTAATCAGCCAGTTGAATTTTGCTGCTCGGATCAGATCCACTAGAAAATTTCTTCCCCTCTCCCTTTAATCATGAACTACCAACTTTGCTATCCGTAAATATCTTGTCTTGTATTTTTAAGCCCCGTATTCAAAAAAAGTATTAAGTTTGTCAGAAGTGAAATGTGCGTAACAGGTAGGAGGAGGTGCTTCCGACCTCGTAAAATATTTAACTTAACACATAAAGTTCTACAAAACTAAGAATTTATATATTAAACTCCGCCGCAAGCAGTTCAACGACAGTGTGACCTCGAAGCTCAAATTACATCCACTGCACTGTAGAAGATACAACAAGAACTTCGGTGCGGCGAACTCCCGTCACGAGCGCCGGATCAGCAATCCAAGCACAACAGAAGACACAACAATCACTTCTGCAAAGCGAACTCCAGCGTTTCCCACCACGTGCGCTAACATCGGAAACCAGCGGCGACAAACTCCCCATCAACAACAGTACAAACATCAGCTGTAGCAGCAGCAGCGTTAGCGACAGTCAGCAGATGGGATTAAATATCAAAGTTTGTCATTACTTAGTTTTAGTTCTAATGAAGTTAATAAACACGCCAGACGTCATTATAACCGTTACTCGTGGAGCCAATGGGTATATTGTAATCGTTGGAATGTATGTAACAGGGAGAAGGAGGCGTGGCAGACCCCATAAAGTATACAAATATTCTTGATCAGCATGACTAGCCGAGTCGATATAGCCATGTTCGTCTGTCCGTCCGTCCGTCTGTCCGTTTGTGTAAACAAAAGGAAGAGACTATAAAAGCTAGAAAGGCCCGAGCGGTCGCAAATGAAAGATAAAATGCCCAAGCAGTACAAGTTTGTTTTTGTTTTTCGAAACGCCCACTTTAGGGCGTTCTATGTTCATGGAAAGGTAAAAACAGGTAAAAATAGCATGTTTTAGTAAAGAAAACTTTTTTGTTAGCAATGCTATCTGAACCAAATGTACACAGAAAGTACAGGTGACCACGTTTGATCCAAATCCACGTTTGATCCAAATCGGACAACTCTATCGTATAGCTCCCATAGGGACGATCGGTCAAAAATACGCCCCAAATATGAATGTATATGAATAATTTCCGATTGCGTTGACCAAGCAGTCTTAGTGAAACTCACACAGAATATATTTGTCAATAATATAAACATACTGACCGAGTTTCATTCAAATCGGACGACTATATCGTATAGCTCCCATGGGGACGATCGTTCAAAAATACGCTGTAAATATAAATTTGTATTTTCTGTGTTTTCCAAGCCATCTGAATTATACTCACTAGGGTCGATTGCCTAAGCGATTGTACTATTATTATTAGCATGTTCCATTGTTAATAATAAAATAAAACTGAGAAACGGGTATCCTAAAGTCGCGAGGCGACTATAGTATTCTTTATTGTTTTTTAATGTAATTGTTGTTCCGATTCAATTAAATTATATATTCCTGATCAACACCAACAGCCAAAATAATATAATTATCTCTGCTTTTATTTGTAAAAAACTATTTTCACATCAGCATAACTTGGAAACTATTAAAGCTATCTCGACCAAATTCACACATTATGTGCATGGTTACCACTGTTACTATCCTGAACAAGTTTAATCTGGCTCGGATAACTATTCCTATAGCTTCCATAGGACAAATCGGTTAAAAATATGTGATTTGTATGGAGAAATCAAGAAATAATTAACCGATCTCAACCAAGGTCAGAAAAGCTTAGGTTAAGTTAGGTGGCTGCTGGTGTCAAAAACACCAACACACATGGGCCGCGAGTCAGCCCAAAGGGAACCACATAAAAAGAAAGCCAATCAAAAAAAAGATAAAAACAACGATTATTTTAAGTATCAGTGGAAGAATTACGCAAATTGCTACGGTTGCAACTCGGATAATTCCGATTAAATGTTTAAAGGGTCGGCTTCAAGGTGGCGATGTCTACAATGAGTGAGAGATGGGCAGTGGCAGAGAAAGTGAGCCACAGTTTCTTCTTCTTTCTCGTTGCCGCAGCTTCGGCAATTATTAGAAAAGCAGCTGACAAACTAGAGGCATGTGTGCTTACCAGTCAGAGTCCACTGAGCGCGCGGAAGAAGGTGTTAAGCTGCATAGCTTGGTAGATCGGGTTGGCCAAGTCAGGCGAGATATCCTTCGGTCGGCTAGGTGCTCGAAGTGTTTCTCAATCATTAATCTGCGAGTCGCCATTGGCATGGATACTTGCCCCTTTTCGGTGTCGAGAGGGGAGACTGTGCCGAGCCTAGTGAGCCCGTTTGCCGCGCACTTACCTTCTATGTCGCGGTATCCAGGGACCCATACGAAGTACAGATCGAAATGAAAAGCCATTTTCATCAGAGATCTGCAACATTGGTTTGATTCGCTAGAGGAGGCATACCTTAGCGACTTAAGGGTTGACTGTCTGACAGGATACAGATTATGCATCTGTAAAGTATAACGCGATTTATGATATTGGCGCTTCTTTAATGGCAAATACTTTAGCCTTGAAAACGATACAGTGGTTTGGCAGTCTAAAAGATTAGGCAATTTAGAGTAGAATATATCTCCGCCTGAACGACCATCCGCTCATGAGCCGACGGTGCAAAGCTGCAGGGAAAAGTTGTGGTGGGGAGGCCCGTTAATCCAGGTCTCCCTAGGGGAAAATACCACTTTGAAGAGGACGTTAGCGTATTCTGTTGAGATATCTCTCGCTGTCTGATTGCTCGATCTGATTTCTCTGTCTTCAATGACCGTTGCTATAAGGAATACCTTACTGATTGTGGGCAACAGTTCCGAAGGGATCCTAGACGGTTTTATAACTTCATTAATTCGAAGCGTAAATCATCAACGCTTTATTCTTGTGTAATCTTTAAGAGAGAAACTGCGAACTCAGATCAAGCTATCGCCGATTTATTTTCCGATTTTTTCCAAACTATTTATGGTGTGCAGGATTATAATTCTAATTCACTTTACTCTTATCGTGTAAATTCCTTCTAATCTAAAAGCTATTAAACCTGTTTTTTCACTTGGGTCAGACGGAGTCCCAGGCTGTGTGCTTAGAAACTGTGCAGACGGCCTTTTAAAGCCCCTGTATAAACTATTTACATTGTCTGTTGAATCATGATGTTTCCCTGAAATTTGGAAATAATCTTACATATTTAGAAAGGCTTTTGACTCCGTTAACCACAGCCTCTTAATAAATAAACTCAATCTTTTGGGACTTTCTTATAACTTTATACTGTGGATTTCGAACTACTTAAGTTCTAGAGCACAACAGGTTTATTTTAATGAAACACTATCGAAGTCTGTTCTTATAGCTTTTAAACCTGGTATTAAGCTAATTTATTAAATCTCAATTATAGTAAGTGTAACGTAATGTTCTTCAGCAGGCGATTCCCCTTTCTAAACAAATATATTCTGAGTGGCAACTCTCTTCACAGAACTGAGTCGGTCATTGATTTGGGTATCGTTATGGATCCCAAGCTCAAGTTTGATAGGCATGTTTTATCAATTACTAACCGTGCCTTTGGTCTCCTAGGTTTCATAAAGCGTTGGTCGAAAGAATTTAACGATCCCTATTTAACAAAAACACTTTTCACTACCTTGGTACGTCCTATTTTTGAATATGGATCTTGTATTTGGTCTCCCCTATACAGGATTCAAGATAGAGTAGAATCTGTACAAAAACATTTCCTTCATTTTGGCCTTAGAGCCCTTAGCTGGAATACTAACATACGCTTGCCATTTTATCGTAGTAGACTTTTGCTGTTAAATCTTTCTTCTTTGTCTGATCGTAGGACAGTGCTTCTTACACAAACGAATCAACGGCGACATTGATTCCACTGAATTAATCAGCCAGATTAATTTCGCTGTGCCGATCAGACCCACTAGAAACTTTCTTCCCCTTTCTCTTCAACCCTATACTACTAACTTTGCTATTCATAACCCTTTCCGAATCTTGTGTAGTAACTACAACAAACTTTCTCAAGTTATAGGTAGTTCTACTTCTATCCCTTTAATTAAAGATTCTATTCTTTGTCACCTGTCTAGATTTAAGTTAATATAGTTTACATAAATTATTATATATTTTGTCATATTGTGATGTATTTTTATTTTATTGTAATCCTTTTAACTAATAAATCCGTTTCGCGTTTTTCGTTAGCCGTACGTTATGCGGTGTGCCCCTCGGTCGGTTGGGCGGGAGGTGGCTGCATTATTTGCAGGGTTCCGCGCGTTAACAAGCACGTTGCTTGGTGTTGTTGGGTCACTTGAATGTACTGTCTCGTTGGTACATCAACGTCTAATTAAAGTAAAGTAATCGGTTTTCAGGAGATCAAACGTAAATTCAAACAGAATTTTGGAATGTCTTATTCTGTTTGAGTTCTAAAGGTGATATTCCTTCATTCTGATAGCAGAGAGTGCTGCTGTTTTCCTACTGGCATCAACGGCTTCGTCTGTGGTAGTATGTAAAGCACCCAGGGTGTAGAATCCGGTTATGTGTTGAATTTTGTTAGGTTTGGATAAACGGTCCTTTTTTTAACAGCAGGCCACCAAACTATAATATTACGCCATACAAGAGGATGGGGTGAATGGTGGCAGTGTAGAGCCGAGTAACGTGAGGGTTTAGACCCCATTTTAGACCAATCGTCTTTCTGCACGTGAAAAGGGCGACGGAAGCTTTCCGCACCCTATCTTCTATACATGCATTTCAGTTCAGCTTTCTTTTGAGATAGATGCCAAGATATTTAGCTTTCTCGCTTAGTTAGAGTACTTCCCCGCGAAGAGAGAAAGTCTAAAGAGAACTAGTTCAGTCTTGCTAGTGTTTACACCTAGTCCATTGTTCGTGGCCCACTTAGATAGGGTGAGCAGGGAATTGGACAACCGATTACAGAGGGTCTGTGGGAATTGAAAAGAGAATGTGATGGCAACGTCGCACACTGAGGCTTCGGGCCGAAAAGCGTGGCAAGAATCAATTTTTTGATAGAAGCGTTTAACATAAACGAGTTTGGTTAAGAAATCATCATAGGTTATGGATCAGAAATATTTTTTAAATGGTTTGAAAATTATGGGTGCTAGAGCCCCTCAAAGTATTTTGTTATTTAGTTTTTTAAGTACATTAATTTCTAATAAACTTCAATTTGAATTTTATTTTCCACATATCAACTGTTGCTTACAAAAAAAGATGAAACAAAAAAGAATGGTATACTCGCAGCGTACCTTTACGATACCCGTTACTCAGTTTTATTATATTATTTGCAATGGGGTATGAAAATAATAACATAATCGTTTAGGCAATCGACCCAAGTCAGCTTAAATTAGATGGCTTGGAAAACACAGAAAATGTTCATAAAAATTCATATTAAGAACATTATTCAAGCCGAGCGTTCCTATAGGAGCTATACGATATAATCGCCCGAATTGGATTAAACTTGGTCAGTATGTTTATATTATTGACAAATATATTCTGTGTGAGTTTCACTAAGAATGCTTGGTCAGCGAAAAATTTTTCATATTTATTAATATTTAGAGCACAATTTTAAGCGATTCAAAAGACAAAATCCTGTAGATATAGTTGACCGATTTAGATTAACCTTGGTCAGTATTTGTTCTCCCTAGACACGTACTCCCTGTGTAAAGAAAGCATTGCTAACAAAAAAGTTTGTGATGCTGATTAAGAATATATATACTTTATGGGGTCTGCCACGCCTCCTTCTGCCTGTTACATATTTTTCACAAACCCAATATACTCATCCAGAGAATATAAAAATATCAGTAGCAACATTAAGTAAATTTGATATGAAATTTGTCTCAGACGTATCTAAATATGGAATCAATTTAAAAATAAGATTTAAAACATTAATTCGTGATAAAACAAGTAAGAAAGGCTACAGTCGAGCTGGCTGACTGTGATAGACCCCGTACTCATAGTATTTGCAATTAAACACTTTGAAACAAAACCATCAGTTTGTAATAGGAATGTAACTCATCAAGAAAATGCCGATATCGATATTAATTAAAATATCACATAAAACACATATGGCGTTCGATATCGATATTATCAACAACGATATCGATATATGATTTATCGTATGCATACATGTGCATGCATCGTGCGCGAGAAGCGCTGTCGCTACACAAGCAGCGAAAACGTTCACTCACATGTTTATGTTTCTGTCTCGCTTGCACACATGCATTGACATTGAGTGCAATTGTAAACTTTGTTACGTGACTAGTTCTTTTGTTTATTGTCCGATTTGTATGCAACTTTCAGGATAGTTTGTGATACTCTGTCTCAAAACATATTTCAAATTACAATATCGTACGATAAGAGCAAATGCCTTAAAAATGGCATTAAAGTTTGAAAATTATTTCATTCGTGTGGGAAAACGGGGCGTGGCAGTCCAAAAATATTAATGACAATGCATTTACGCTGTCTTTAGCAACCTGCATACCAAAAATGGTATTTCTAACTGCTATAGTTACTGAGATATTCGCTTAAAACATAAATTTTTTCCTAGGTGACCATAGTTTTTTACAATTTGCGGGGGCGGTAAGAAGCGTGGCAAAGATTTGAAATTAACTTGATCTGCCTGACATATAGACGGACTTTCATTCCAAATTTGGTAGCTCAAGCTCTTGTAGTTTGGAAGATCCAGGTGTGTATGGTACCATTATAACAATCCTCACTAAATTTGGTCTGGATCGGAAAACTATAGCCTATAGCTCCCATAGGACAAATCGGCCGAAAATTGGTGATTTGTATGGAGACATGAAGTTTTAGTAGAGCGACTGTAACCAAACTAGCACATTATGTGTATGGTACCATTATAACTATCCTCACCAAATTTGGTCCGGATTGGACAACTATAGCCTATCGATCCTATAGGACAAATCGGCCGAAAATTGGTGATTTGTGTGGAGACATGAAGTTTTAGTTGAGTGATTGCAACCAAACCAACACATTATGTGTATGGTACCATTATACCTATCCTCACCAAATTTGGTCCGGATTGGACAACCACAGCCTATAGCTCCCATGGGACAAATCGGTCAAAAATTACTTATTTGTAATAAGTACGGGGTCTTTAACAGTCGGCTCGCTCGACTGTAATCCTTCTTACTTGTTTATTTTATACGTCTAATATGAGCTCAAACATAAGTGAACTTTGACCCTAAATTTCGAAGCACTATGTGAACCGAATGCCCTGTAAATTTGAAAGCTTTGTAAGTTTTCTATTGAATGCTTTTTAATTTGTTCAAATAGCTTCAGTGGTTCAGAAGATATGATTTTTGCAACGTATTTCTGCATAAGTAACAACAGTGATGATATCGTTTTTTTCGACAGTCCATAATAAATAACACCAAACTCGTCCCACCAATTATATAGATCATAACCTTCACAGCGTTAATATTCGGTCGAGGCGACGATGTAGAAGCATGGCCGGACATCCCCCATGACTTTCCTATTTTTGGATTACTGTTTACAATGAATTCATTTTTAATCACTAGTCGCGATGCGATGAAGAAAACCCTTTGTTTTAATTCATAAGGAACACAAGTTCCCTGTTTTGAAATCATTCCCAAAACATGCACTCGCTTGGAAATGGATTGTCGGGTAACTTTTAATTCTGAAACATACTCTTCTTGCAATTGCCACGGATCCTCATTGAGCAATGCCTCCAATTCAGCGCCTTTGAAGGTTCTTGCCACATTGTTTCACTTAATGCAGCATCTCTATAATTTTTTTGTAGCTCTTGTTGCGCTTTAGACGCCGTTTTTTTCGAACGAAAGAGGAAAATCAACAGTTCAACAAGCAACACAGCAAGACAACCTCGATTTAAGCGAAATCCAGAGTATAATGTGTGTGAACCTGTCATACATGAGTCGGCTCTTGAAGCTGTCCAGAATATGGCGATTGACTCGGAGAAGCAGGAAGACGACGAAGAGGACGGTAACCTGACCACTGAAGTCAACGCGTCTTCCGCAGGAGAAGCAGTGACCGAAAATGAGGCTGCCTACATAAAAGCAAGTTGACATCAGCGAAGCTCCTGATAGCCTTGGAGCAAGGCCCACTTGATGTGACCTCAGACCTCAGATCCATGGATCCCTATCCTGGACCGCAGGTTGCGGTTAAATCGGCTCAGTGCCTCACGATTATACACACTTCGATTATACACTCCCGCAACATTGTCCAGAAGTCTGGGATAAGACCCATCTAGAATTGGAGGACTGCAAGACATGCTCGCAAAAACGGGGAGCAAAACGGGCTCGTCAACATCCATACAGACCGCTCCAACATAGAGGGAAGTGCAGGAGCTGCCGTTAACTATGACATCCCAGCTACCAAGAACTTACGCAAGCTACCCGACTACTGTCCCAACTTTCAGGTTGACTTATTTTCATTCGGGAAGCGATGCCAGCCCTGAGTTCCAGATGGCGTAAACACGACGAAAGAACGCTCGAAAAGAAAGCTGATAGCTTTCGCTAAGCAACCCCGTGAGGTGTGAGTTTGCTTGCAATCGTTAAATTAACATTTCATGGCTTCATGGATCGATTTGTCTTATGAGATCCAGACCAAACTTGTTGAGGATAGTTATAATGTACCATATTATGTGAAAATTTGGTCGCAATGGTTAACATTTCAGCACTACCGGTAAAATTGTTTTTCTCATTGCTTGCCTCGTGCCAAAAGCAGTTTCGAGAAAAACGCGTCAAAAGTTTGGTAATCGTTAAGGTATACTGTTCCGTACTAACCATTAATTTATAAAGAGTAACTCCTATCCTAGCTATGTGACGTTGTTGTTCAATCTGGTTGTAAAAAATATACAGTTCACATAATGTGTGAATTGGGTTAAAATATTATAAATAACAAGAAACATACACACAAATCTTAGATTTTTCCTACTGCCTGTTACGCACATCTGTTAAACCTAAAGGACTCCTGTTCTTTTATTTTTTGGTTATGGATTAAGTACGGCTCGTAGAGGATGGCAGGTGGTATGAACTGATTCTACACTAACTGAACAAAGACTTGGCGTGCTACAGACACCATGCACAAAAACAATTATTACGAAGAGGACGGATTTAAGATGCTTAATGTAATTTGGTGATTTAGGATCATAATATCGTTTGACAATTGTTTGATAAATTTAAGATTTCCCTAACTATATGGCGATTATTAATATCAGTCTTATATATATGAGCATTTTCTTAGGATAATATAGGCTTCTAATCTTCTTGATATATATCTTTGGGACAATGCTAAATATAAGATAATTAATGAAGAAAATTTAAATGAAAGGGCATATTAAATCACCTTGACGTACTCCTGAAGCGACAGGGAAGGATAAAGAGGTAGCTCGTCTTAGTAATACGTTTTGGGGTCAATCAATATGATTTCATCATATTAACAAATGAAAGAAGAATAGTTTGTCTACCTAAAGGAGAAATAGATTTTGATTTCCTGACTCAAAAGCTTGACATTAGTTTGCATTCTTTCAAAAAAAGATTTTTTACCGAAGAGATTAATTCTAGTATATTCGGAGAGCCATCGTCTCTAAACAACGTTGCGCACGTAAGACAATCGAGTGATGCAACAATCTATGCAAAAACTTGTTAACATAAATGAAATTATATACTTAATACAAGTTTAGCCAGAGGTAGAGGTCTTTATATTAAATCTGTTACAACTATATGCAATGTTTTATAAAAAACCGAGTGTAATTCATTTGTTTCCGAAAAATCAGTTGCTGTGCTCGTGCGTTTACTGCAAGACAAATTTACTTCAATCAATGGGAGGTTCTAGCGGAAATGAGTTATTTTAGTAATGCTTCGTATTATATCAAACGATTGGAAATTTTCTTGACTTCATTAGTTCAAAATTTCCAAACTGCACAGCAAAAAAAAAGTTACAACAAAAATTTTTTAATGTCTAAATTTATTATCAAATAGAACACCGAGGTCATCGACAGAACATATACTTTTTAAGGGTTCATTGTCAATATAGTAGTTGGCTAAGTGAGGAGTCACCCTGTTTTGCGTCATAAACCGGCATTTAGAAAAATTTAGGTTCAAGTGATTAGTTATGCACCAGTTGTGCATAGAATTTAAATCATCTTGACGAAGCGTATGATCTGGGGGATCCTTATAAGACAATAATTTCACTTAATCGGCATACATACATAAGTATGCGACAATGGGTAAGCGAAGAGGGAAGGATATATAACAAGTTAAAAGGCAAGTTAAAAAACATTCGAGCGAGCCGACTGTAAAAGACCACGTACTTACACTAGTGCACATTTTTCCATACAAATAAGCTAATTTTGACTGATTTGTCATATGGGAGCTATAAGATATAGTTGTCTGATCCGAACCAAGGCTGGCAAGGATATATAATATACACATAATGTGCGAGTTTAGTTGCGATCACTTAACTAAAACTAACAAATTAAAAACATATAAATCACCAATTTTCGACCGATTTGTCCTATGGGAGCTATAGGTTATAGTTTTCCGATCCTGATCAAACTTGGTGAAGATGTGTGAATATGGTCTGTCTCCCTCCAGTCATTTTCAAGTTATGGTGATGTAAAAATAGTTTTTTACACTTTACGGGGGCGGTAGTGGGCGTGGCTAAAATTTAAAATAAACTTGATCTGCCTGATAAATAGACGGACTTTCATTCCAAATTTGGTGGCTCTAGCTCTTGTAGTTTAGAAGATTCAGGTGTTAATACGGACGGACGGACAGACAGATAGACGGGCATCGCTATATCGTCTCGGCTGTTAATGCTGATCAAGAGTATATATACTTTATTCTTTATGGAGTCGGCCACGCGTCCTTCTGCCTGTTACGCATATGTCGCTTCTGACAAACTTAATAGACACCTCTAGTCTTTTTTAGAGTACGAGGTCCAAAAAGATTCCAAAATAGAGTGCCTAGGTGGCTACCCTGGAGAATTCTAGAAGTAACGAGGGAAGGTGGGAAGCCTAAAATGCTTAGTTTATGCAGAAGGAGGTTCTGATCAACAGAGTCAAACGCTTTACTGAAATCAGTATAGATGACATCAGTTTGCATTCTATTAAGAAATGCCTCATTTATAAAATAGGTTAATTCCAATAGATTGGTCGAAGTCGACCGACTCTTAACAAAACCGTGTTGGGCAGAGGAGATAATTGACTTGCAGAGGTGTTGCAAAATCGATGTAATTATCTTTTTGAAGAGATTAGGGATTGCGGACAACTTCGCAATTCCCCTGTAGTTTGATATATCCGACTAGCAGAGGGATAATGTAAGATTCTTTTGATAAGGAAGGAAAGACAGAGGATTCTAAAGAAAGGTTAAAAAGAATTGAAAGAAGTTTAATTATAGAATAACAGCACTTTTTAAACACATAACAAGGAATGTTGTCAGGCCCAGGAGAGAAGGAAGATTTTAAGTTGTTAATTGGAGAGAGCAGGCAACTATCAGTAATATAAGTGAAAAAAACGGAATTAGAGGATGGGAGCTTAAAGGGGTAAGAGAAGTAAGTAGGCATTCAAGGGGAATACGTAGATTGAAAAAGTTAGCAAAGAAATCGAAAGCACCCGAGCCCTCATTTACTTAAGTGGTATTGAAGAAGAAAAAATTACCCTAGAAGAAGATTTGCGTTTAGAGTCAACAAAGTTATAGAATTATTTAAGACCTCGCGCAAAATGAGCCTTGCAACGCAAGCATTGAGAATTAAGAAGGGTAAAGGCTGCTTTTGTTTTAGAATAATTTAAAAAGTCTAAGCTAGAACTTGTCTGCTTAAACTTTTTAAAATACTTTGATTTTATATTTTAGACCCCGTACTCTAAAAAAGAGTATAGGGGTCCATTGGGTTTGTCTAAAGCGAAATGTGCGTAACAGGCAGAAGGAGCCATTTCCGACCCGATAAAGTATATATGTTCTTGATCCGCATCAACAGCCGAGACGATATAGCGATGCCCGTCTGTCCGTCCATCCGTCCGTATGAACACCTGAATCTTTTAAACTACAAGAGCTAGAGCCACATGGAATAAAAGTCAGTCTTTCTGTCAGGCAGGTTAAGTTTATATCAAATTTTTGCGTCGTGCCCTACAGCCCCCGCAAATTGTAAAAAACTATTTATACATCACCATACCTTGAAAACGACTTAAGCCGGAGAGACCAAATTATGTGTATGATACCATTATACGTATCCCCATCGAGTTTGGTCCAGATCGGACAACTATAGCCTATAGCTCCCACAGGAGAAATCGGTCGAAAATTGGTGATTTGTATGGAGACATGAAGTTTAAGTAGGCGATTGCAACTAAACGAACGTATTATGTGTATGGCCCCATTATAATTATCCTCACCAAATTTCTTTCGGATCGGACAACTATAGCCTATAGCTCCCATAGGACAAATCGTTGGAAAATTCGTGATTCGTATGGAGACATGAAGATTTAGTTGAGCGATTGAAACCAAACTAACACATTATATGTATGGTCCCATTATTGCCATCCTTATCAAGTTTGGTTCGGGTCGGACAACTATAGCCTATAGCCATAGGACAAATCGCTCGAAGATTGGTGACTTGTATGGAAAACCGCGCACTACAGTCGGCTCGCTCGACTGTAGACTTTCTTACTTGTTCAAGTTGGATAGTCTTGGTGAGAACCAAGGAGATTTAGTGAAACGGGCTTAACAACACAATATGGAATAAAAAAATACATCAAGGATTGAATTTAATATGTTGTAATGTTAATATGTTAATTCGTTCTGTATAGTGTAGACCAGTCAGTAGCAAAAATCTGTTTATTTAGCAAAGAAAAATTTTTTATGAGAAAGCTACGCCGCGACTTGGAAGAAGACGAAGGAGGTTAGAGATAGAAAGGGAAAGTTCAAAAGTAGAATGAAAAGAATCTTAAGGAGCAACTACAGAAGAAGATCTTGTGAAAACGGCACTGAATGAATCATTAAAAAAGACAAGAAAGAATGCTATAGTCGCCTCGCGACTTTAGGATACCCGTTACTCAGTTTAATTATATTATTAACAATATAATATATTATTATTAATAATATTAATAATATTACAATCGGTTAGGTAATCGACCCTATTGATTTTAATTCAGATGACTTGAGAAACGCAGAAATTTTCATACAAAATCATATTTAGAGCGTATTTTTGACCGATCGTGGGAGCTATACGATATAGTCGTCCGATTTGGATGAAACTTAGTCAATATGTTTATATTATTGACAGATATATTCTGTGTAAGTTTCACTTCGATTGGTTGGCCAACGCAAAAGTTATTCATATAAATTCATATTTGGAGCGTATTTTTGACCGATTGTCCCTATGGGAGCTATATGATATAGTTGTCCGATTTGGATGAAACTTAGTCAATATGTTTATATTATTGACAGATATATTCTGTGTAAGTTTCACTTCGATTGGTTGGCCAACGCAAAAGTTATTCATATAAATTCATATTTGGAGCGTATTTTTGACCGATTGTCCCTATGGGAGCTATATGATATAGTTGTCCGATTTGGATCAAACTTGGTCAGTATACGTAATCCCTAGACGTGTACTTTCTGTGTTAATTTGGTTTAGATAGCATTACTAACAAAAAAGTTTTCTATACTAAAACATGCTATTTTTACCTGTTTTTACCTTTGTATGCACATAGAACGCCCTAAAGTGGGCGTGTCAAAAAACAAAAGCAAACTTGTACTGCTTGGGCATTTTATCTTTCGTTTGCGACCACTCGGGCCTTTCTAGCTCTTATAGTCTCTGAGATCCTTTTGTTTACACAGACGGACAGACGGACAGACGGACGGACGGACGGACGGACAGACGGACATGGCTATATCGACTCGGCTTGTCATGCTGATCAAGAATATATATACTTTATGGGGTCTGCCATGTCTCCTTCTCCCTGTTACATACATTGCAACGAATACAATATACCCTTTTACTCTACGAGTAACGGGTATAATAAGATACAGCATCCGGTTTAAACGATTAGATGCATGATTGATTTGAAAAAAAGAAAGATTAATCAAACTATCTAAAAAGTCTTTATTTGGTGTAGTTATGTAATTAAATTTGTTGATAAACTTCCAGGAAACGTTTGGCAAGTTAAAATCTCCTAGTATCGCAAAGAAATCACAATCACGAATGTGACTAAATATTTTTTTGATGGAATTGAAATTCTGTAAATAAACCGATATTTCAGAGGATGGAGGAATATACAAACAAGTTACACAAAGGGCAAATGACAAAAAAGTAACCTTAACGGTAACAATTTTAAATTCGTCCAGTTGTGAAACATCTATAATTTCAACATCAAGGGATGATTTTATTGAAATAAGAGCTCCACAACCGTTTCGATTAAGACGATCGCGACTAAAGACATTATAATAAGATGACATTATTTCATTATCAGACATGCTAAATTTAATTAAAATCAAAAGAGGAACTATTCTTATGTAACTGTTTTAACTTAGACCCAAGATCCCTAACATTCTGATACTAAATGAAAAGTTGATCGGAGTCTAGTTTTTTTGAGCTCATGACTGGGGCCGCTTGAGTCGAACCACTAGTCGGAATAATAACAGGAGTTGAACAAGCTCAAATTTTCTGTTTGAGCTCGTGAACAATCATCTAAGGAAGCCAAAACCTTGAATCACATATGATAGGTAATAGATTAGGGGACACACCAATCTTAAAGGATGAGATTTGTCTTGTTACCATTTAACATAGCTATATAAGTGGGTGAAGGGGGACTAGTGGGGGTGGCAATAGAGCGACTGTTACGTCGAAAAAAACTTTTCGAGTTTTTACTCGTAGCCATTGCTCCATTAACAGCCACCGATTTAATAATAATGGGTGATGGGGCGACTACGACAGGGGGAGGCAGAGCCAGGCAAGCAACATTGGCACATGGGGGTCGGTCTGGTACTGGGGATATTGCATGAGTAATGGATGAATTGGGAGGAGTTAAGGGGAGAAGGATAAAGGGGGAGGCCCACTATGCAAAGGTGACGTAAGGAGTGAACCAGCCGGAAGAGGTAAAGAAAGTTGGTAATGATAATTCAACACCTTGTCAGTTGGATTCTTGAATTTATAATAACTAAGCAAGTCTGCACTAATATAAAAATCAGTGCTTAGCTTCTTAGCGAGTGATCGCAATTTGAGGAATTGTTTTTTCATGGTATTGTACATACTCTTCTAGACAGTAAAATAGGTGTAAGAAAAAAAATTTTTTTTTGGAAGCCTACTATTATTTTATACAAATGGTTTGGTACTCCAAAGCAAGTCTGCACTAATATAAACATCAGTGCTTAGCTTCTTAGTGAGTGATCGAAATTTGAGGAATTGTTTTTTTACCTACCTAATTTGGCAGAGGAAATACATTTTTCAAATTTACTTCCAGTGAGACCTGCACATTTAATGTGCATAATGTTGTCGCACAGTCAACAGTGCACATAACTCGGTTGGTCACTCCCGAGATGGACCATAAGTGCAATTGTTTTTGCAGCAGGCCGTTTCTCTTAAAAATACTCTTTACAATTTGCAATGGAATAAATATAATATTTATAATAAAAATTAGTGTAAGTTTGCTTTGATGTAAACAAATATGCTCGAAAACAGAATTCGCACAAAGTGCAAAAAGAAATATTAACGAAAAAGTCAAAACAACAAAGGCAATGTGTGGACGCAAGCGCAAAAGAGAATTGAATGCAAGCGAACAACACACAAACTTATTATTGCTCAGTTGAGCAACGAAAAGGGAGCAAAGGTCACAGTATAAACGGGCACAAACAAAAATACAGCTGAGACGTTGTATTAATAAAATAGTTGATATTTTGCTACAATGCACACTGAAACACTTTGTACTTAACACATTAACACTGTACACTGTACACTTAGCACAAATAGAATGATAAATAATAATTATTTAAAATTCACAAATTTAAGCAAAAATAATAAAATAAACAAAGCGTTAAAAAATCACGACCGGCACAGCTGATAATCTCTCTCTCTTTGAGAGATACGGGGTCTAAAAACCAGACAGAAAAGAACTCTCGAGCACATTAGATAGCTATATTTCTAACTTTCTTGATTAAAGTCGGTTTTTTAAGCAACTTTTAGGATAGTTTGAAAAAAAGATTTATTTCTTACAGGAAATATGGGCGTGACAGCCCAAAATATTTAATGACATTGCATTTATGTCGTCTCTAGGAAACAGCGTACCAAAATTGGTACTCCTATGTGTCACAGTTACTAAAATATTCGACAAAAACATCGAATTTTTTCCGAGCTGTCTAGTTTTTGCCTCATTGTGGGCGAATGAAGCGTGACATCGAGATCTTTTTGTTAAAACGGGCAGACAGACGGACATGGTTCGGTTTGTGATGATGATCAAGAATATATATACTTCATGGGGTCTGCCATGCCTCCTTCTTACTTTTCACAAACCCAATATACTCTTGTATTTTCCTGTTAATAGATGATTAAATCTTGCATTGGAGCGCAGGAAAAAAATGATGAAATATGCAGTTTTTTACAGAGTTTAGTACTTAAAGGACCCAATTTTCAGAAATATGTACTGACAAAATACTTAAAATATATAAAGAAAAAATCCTTTGATCAAGAACGAGATTATAACATGTAGAACAAAATATATTCCGAGAAAAACGTGGTTGCCTGCGACGCGTCAGGCTGAAATGTTCTAATGGGCGGAAAGTCTTTCAATTTTACTCTTACAATTTATCTCATTACATAAGCAAACAAATTTGTTTTATATTTTAAAATTCATTTTAAGGTTAAGTTGTTGCGGCGTCTAAAACTTTCTTTTGATTGTTTTAAAATCCGTTTTAGTTACAACCAAACAATTATTAATTGTATGGGATGTAAACTTTCAGCCCAACAGTTTCGAATAGATTTTCATATTCCGATTTTCATATTGAACAGGAATAAAAGTACAATACTGTACGATAAGAACATATGCCTCAAAAATAGCATTGACATTTGAAACAATTTATACTTCTTTTGAGAAAAGGGGGCGCGGCAGCCCCCAATGCGTGGCATTGCATTTATGCTGTCTCAATGAACTTCGTAACAAATTTGGTATTCCTAAGTGCCCTAGTTACTGAGATATTCGCCTAAAACATAAATTGTTTACGAGGTGTGTCTAGTTTTTTGCTCATTGTGGGCGAACGGGGCGTGGCATCGAAAAAAAAAGATCCTTGTATTGACTGACTAAATATCGAGTCGATACTGACTAAAGTCAAACTTGTAGCGCTTACCATCTCTGAAATCTGTTTGTTCATACGGACAGACAGACAGACGGACTTAGCTATACGACTCAGCTTCTGATGCTGATCAAGAATATATATACTTTATGGGGTCTGCCACGATTCCTTCTGCCTGTTACATACTTTTCACAAACCCAATATACTCTTGCAGAGAGTATAAATATGAAAACTATTAATAGCTATGTAGTAGCCGGTAGCCCAGCGCACAACACAAATCATGCGTTACTGGATACTGATGTCGTTACTGACGTGAAGATGCTGTACACAATTGTTTTTGTCTGTGGGGGCAAGTCAAAGGGATAAGCATATCCAATTTTACAGTATGCCGTCGCAAGTTAACCGTATATTTCTGTTTTATTATGCGAGGACGTGCTTATGAACTGTATTTAAAACATTACATTACCAATAATAGTCCTCATAAAGTAGAATAAGAACCAATAGCGGTCGAGACATAGACCATTGATTTCTACAATCCTCCGCTAGCACATTGTTTAACAGAGATGACATCATACCCTGTAGCAAATCTGAATTTAATTCCACAACCTGAAAAATTTTAAATAAATAATCAATATTAGTTTGTATGGGCTTGCAGTGTTTTTAGTATGTACGCATAACGTGTAAAAACAATGACAATGGCTTGTATTGTTTAAATAAAAAATGTAATGTAAAAGCAAATGTGAAGTACTCATCAAGTTCGATCGTTTTATAATCCTCCTACTTTTCTTATGATTAGGGCCGGATTTACACAGGGGCCAGTGGGGCCAGGGCCCCAGGGCCTCCACCACGAGAGGGCCTCCACCACAGCAATGAAAACTGTTGTAAATCGCTGTTTTATACCAATCTATTTTCTGTACCCAACTAATGTTAAAAGAAGTTCGTAAAGAATGTAACAGTTCTGGCAAAGATCAAATGAATTAGAATTATTTCGATGAAGTCATTAAAAATGTTGTGAAAGAGTTTATACGATTAGTACTTATAATTTTCAAAAAAATAAAGTACGAGATAAGATTCTTCTAAAATTTCATTTTTTTCTCTGGGATATCGAACTCTACTTTAGAGGCTCCCACAACACCTGGCCCCATAGCATTAATGTGTTAAATCCGGCCCTGCTTATGATATATGTACAAGGTTAACCAATCGGGACGATAGGATTTTAAACGTTTATGGCAGTCATATAGGATGCCTATCATATGACATATAGCTATCAGTTGTCTTTAGTTGCCATTTCACCATAAACAACATGCCCCAGCGCTTGAAAATTATTCAATGGTTCTACGCAAAATCGCCAAGATTTAAAATATTTATATATTATTTTTATTTCGAGTAGATAACTATCGATGGACCTATCATATTTGTTTCACTACATTAACCTCCAAAAGAAGTTTCCCAATTACAGTGATCGAATACACGAAGTGTTCACGGACATAGCTCGTTTGTTCAACCCCTCGTTTGTTCAACCCACAGTCAAAAGATATGTGTATTTTGTGTAGACATGAACCACTGAGTCATCGAAAATTGATCCGATCTAATGAGCCTGTGCAAAAAGTGTCCGTTTGACCGTTAATTTGTTCAATTCATAAACGGCATGAAATATACCATCTAATAAAATAAAACAAAAACAAATTTGGCCAAAATTACTGTGTTTTATTTCAATTTTAAATACTACCGGTCTTAATGGTAAAACCATTTATATGTAATGTAATTTGTTCGCAAATATACATAAATCTTTGTTCTCTCTCTTCACCACCGAGCTTTCGTGCAGAGTTGCACCCGACCGCTCCCCGCGCTGCCGATAGAGGGCGCCGCGTCCTTAATACAAAGTCTAAATGCTAAATGCTACGCAACTATCGCCTTCAGCTTCGATAAATGCAATAAAATCCGTTCAGACATCTTGGCAATGATTACTAGATTAAATTTTTTTTTTGTCGTGTAGTGCATTGAATACGGGATTAAAACTATAGATTTTAGCATATTTCACTATGAACACTAGATTATTATTTTTTTTATGCTATTATGACATAATAGCAAAAGGTAACTGGACTAAACAAATTTTAATTTCAAGAACTTTTAAACCGCGTTATTGAGGAAACCATAAGAGACCCCCAAGAGTTTTTAATGAGGTTCTTTTGCAAAGTCGCGGTCCATCGAGGATTTTTTTTTCAAAATTTTTGTCGTTGATACCCGTAAACAAGACAATTACCAAACACAGAAGCTTGAAGAAGACAAATCCAACCAACTCGATACGAAAAAAAAGATTAAAATAATGAACTTCTGACAAACAGCCTGTATAGTTTGTTGGCTAATCACTAAAGTTATCATCATCTGACGTCGTCGCTTATACATTAAGATCTATTTCAATAAAGATTAATCTCCGACTGTTTTGTGATAAGAATAAAGTTTATTTATTCCTAGCCATTCTTCTTCAGAAATGCAGCGAACTGGATAAGCACAATGGATTTTCCAAATATTCGTCAACCAACCAGATCTTCGCACAACTCTTATCAACGAACGCTACGACGGACGTCTCCGCACACTTTACAAAACGTATTTTAGTGGAAAACTTGGTAAGTTCATAGAAGAACAAGAATACAAATCATATATTATTACAAAAAAGTTAAGTTTGGAAAATGTCAGTAACAACACAATATTAGACAATAACACGATCAAAAATGTAACAATTAAAAAACTCCCTAACAGAATTTTAATGACGATAATTAAATCGCAATCGCACTTGATTCGCAAACGGACTCGTTTTTTCTTCCTCGCTTCAAGGGTATCAATTTTCCGCGTATATCTATGTTAAATTCAGTTCAATTATACAATAACATAATTTATGCATAATTTTTCTAGATACTTCCAACATATTTAATAATATGCTTGCAATTTTTACCGAAACAAAGATCAGTCCAAGTAAGTTGTTTGTTCATTTGTGCATTGTTATCTGCCTACAAGCTTTGTTTTTGTAAATTGCATTTTTACTTGCTTTGTATCCTTACGCTAAAAATAGATTTTTACTCAATCGCGTATTATTCTCTGCTTTTCTATAAGCCCGGCTTTACTCTCACGCCCTTTGCTCTCTCAAACTTTGAAGAAGAGAAAGTACAGTCGAGAACGGCATGCAAATTTTAAAAGGTCTCTAGGAACCTGCTTACCAAAATTGGTACAACCAAGTGCCTAGTTACTGAGATATTTATAAAAACATTGATTTTATCCGAGGTGTGTTTAGTTTTCGGCTTGTAGCTCTGTCTGTCTGTCTGTCTGTCTGTCTGTCTGTCCGTATGAACAAACAGATTTCAGGGATGGTAAGAGCTACAAGTTTCAGTTTAGTCAGTATCGACTCGATATTCAGCCAGTCAATACAAGAATCTTTTTTTTTTTGATGCCACGCCCCATTCGCCCACAATGATCAAAAAACTAGACACACCTCGTAAAGAATTGATGTTTTGGGCGAATATCTCAGTAACTATGGCACTTATGTGTACCAATTTTGGTATGCAGGTTCCTAGAGACGGCATAAATGCATTGTCATTAAAAATTTTGGACTGCCACGCCCCCTTTTCCCACAAGAAATAAAACACTTTTCAAACTTCAATGCCGATTTTAAGGCATATGTTCTTATCGTATAGTATTGTTATTTCACATTCATTTGAAGACAAAATATATCAAACTATCCTGAAAGTTGCATCTAAATCAGACAATAAACAAAAGAGCTAGATATGTAAGAAAGTTAATAATTGAACACAATATCAATGCATGTGTGCAAGCGAGACAGAAACATAGAAACATGTGAGCGAACGTTTTCACTGCTTGCTAGCGGCAGCGCTGCTCGCGAATGCTGGCCGTGCTGACCAATTGTATATGTATTACATATACACACATACATATGTGCGTGCATACATATAATGTCAAATGTATATGTGTGTGTCTACATACAATCAGATGTTTTTGTTTCAACGTATTTTGTTGCAAGTATCAATTGATATACTTGGATACCGATTTTATTAAATGATCGGGAATAAATTGCAGAGAGTATTCTACGGTCGGGCGTGCTCGACTGTACTTTTCTTTCTTGTTGATCATACGGACAGACGGACTGACAGGCGGATATGGCTATATCGAATCGGCTTGTGATGCTGGTCAAGAATATATATACTTTATGGGGTCTGCAACGCTTCCTTCTGCCTGTTACATACTTTTCACAAGAACAATATACTCTTTCAAAGAGTATAAAAACTCTTTTAGGTGTCTCACCGATGAAAAAAATCTTGGTTTCACGGCTAGCCCCTGATACTACATCTGACGATGTCAAGGCTCTATTCAGACTAAATATGTAGTCAGCATTACGGTGGGAAAATTCAAATTTGCGTACGCTCGGGAAATATATTTTCATTCAAAGTAAGCGTTCCTGCCGAACAATTTAACAAAATATGGTGTAGAGTTCTGGCCAGACTACTTAGTTATGAAAGAATGTACTTCAAAAAAAAAAAAAAAACGAAATCAGATCCCGATTGCTCTACCTCTCCCTATCCTATCCTCTTCTAACCAATCATCTTGGTCGACAAACAAATAAAAAAAACTAAACTCCTCCCTCTCGCTTGACTATAAAAATATAAGGGGAATTTGCAGAAATCTTAGCAGCCTTTACTTATCCAGTTTTCTTTTTCTATTAATGTCAATACCTTTTCTTAAACTTGGTTAAGACCTGACATTCTGAATACTGAGGTTTTTAGTGACTAACTTTTCATTCATTTCATTTTTAGAGAACATGGTATATCTGGTAGTGGTGGTGGTGTACTTATTGCTCTTAATGCTGATCTTTCATCTGAAGTAGTTATTCTTGATCCTTTACCAGATATAAAATTTGTTGCTGCTAAATTGAATATTTCTAGTATTTTTATTTTTGTAGCTTATTCTAGTAACCCTCCTTCTTCTGAAAGCTCTATTTATTTTGAACATATCCCGTCAGTTTCTTCTATGACTTCCAATCGGGATACTCTTGTGTTTATTGGTGATTTTAACCTTGCCAGAACTACTTGGATCTCTAGTCCTGGCTCTGGAGTATTGACACAGAATGAATTTCTTGATCATTTATTGGGGGTATCTCTATATAAATAAGTAGCATTCCACATTCATTGTCTTAGATCCATCTTTTCTGTCTGTTTCTCGGATTGCTCCTCTTTCATTTCGGAAAGCTGATTTTCTCAAGTAAAATCAGCCTTTACCCCAGACTAACTGGCCATGACTTTACATGTGCAGTCATATGGATAGTGTAATCGCATTTTTTTTGTTATAAGCGAAATGTTCGTAACATAAAGTATATTAGTTCTTAATCACCACATAATAATGCGCGTCTGTCCGTCCGTCCGTCCGTCTGTATGAATACCTTTATCTTAGAGACCATACTAGCTAGAGACAAAAAATTTGAACTGAAAGTCCAAATTTTTTAAGTCAGATTCAGTCTATTTAAAATTTTTACCACGCCCTTAACCTATACTGTAATCATTAGAATCTATGTACAAGTTTATATGTATATTCTTGATCAGCATCAATAGCCGAGTCGATATAGCTATATTCATGCAAAGGTAAAAACAGGTTAAAATAGCATGTTTTAGTATAGAAAAACTCCCTGTATACAGGGAGAACATTTCTAGGGAGTACATATACTGACCAAAGTTGATCCAAATCGATCAACTATATCTATAGGATTTTTTCCTCAGAATCGGACGAAAACATGCTCTAAATATGAATAAGTACAAAAAACTTTTGGGTTGACTAACTAATCTTAATGAAACCCACAGAATATATTTGTCAATAACATAAACATACTGGCCAAGTTTCATCCAAATCATGCCAGTATATGGACTATATCGTATAGCTCCCATAGGGACGATCGGTCTGAATAATATCCAATAATATAAATATATATTTGCCAAGTTTCATACAAAACGGACGAATATATATCGTATAGCTGCCATAGGGACGATTGGATTGAATAATGCTCTAAATATGAACTTCTATGTAAATTTTCTGTGTTTACCAAGCCATCTTAATTTAACTCACTAGGGTCCATTGCCTAAACGATTGTACTAGTATTATTATCATACCCCATAATTTAATAATAATAACATAATAAAACTGAGTAACAGGTATGCAAAGTCGCGGGGCGACTATAGCATTCTTTCTTGTTAGACCCCGTACTCTAGACAAGAAAGAAATGTACAGTCGAGCACGCCCGACCGCAGAATACTCTCTGCATTTTATTCGAGATCATTTTAATGAAATCGGTATCCGAGAATATCAACTGATAGTACTTGCAGTAAAAGACGTTGAAACAAAAATATCTATTTGTATGTACGCCCATATATATTTGACATTATATCTATTGTGTGTATATCAGCACGGCCAGCGTCCGCGGGAAATTGTTTGTATGTTTCTGTCTCGCTTGCACACATGCATTGACATTGCGTTCAATTTTAAACTTTGCTACGCGTCTAGCTCTTTTGTTTATAGTCCGATTTATCTGCAACTTTCAGGATAGTTTGATATAATGTCTCCAAACGAATTTCAATTTACAATACTGTACGATAAGAACATATGCCTCAAAAATAGCATCGACATTTAAAAATATGTATACTTCCTTTGGGAAAAGGGGGCGTGGCAGCCCAAAATTTATTGGCATTGCATTTATGCTGTCTCAATAAACTTCGTACCAAATTTGGTATTCCAAAGTGCCATAGCTGCTGAGATATTTACCTAAAACATCAATTTTTTACGAGGTGTGTCTAGTTTTTTGCTCATTGTGGGCGAACGGAGCGTGGCATCGAAAAAAAAAGATCCTTGTATTGACTGACTAAATATCGAGTCGATACTGACTAAAACTTGTAGCGCTTACCATCTGTGAAATCTGTTTGTTCATACGGACAGACAGACAGACGGACTTGGCTATACGACTCAGCTTCTGATGCTGATCAAGAATATATATACTTTATGGGGTCTACCACGCCTCCTTCTGCCTGTTACATACTTTTCACAAACCCAATATACTCTTGCAGAGAGTATAAAAAGAGTAGCGTGGTCAATTAAGTTTTTCTGAAACGAAATGTGCGTAACAGGTAGAAGGAGGCTATTTCGACCCCATAAAGTATATATATTCTTGATCAGCATAAACAGCCGCGACGATATAGCAATGTCCGTCCGTCCGCCTGTATGAACACCTGGATCTTCTAAATTACCAGCTAAAGCCACCAAATTTGGAACGAAAGTCTGTCTTTTTTGCGGGCAGATCAAGTTTTTTTAAAATCCTTGACCCGCACCCTACCGCTCGTCCCAAAATCGTTAAAAACAATTTTCACATCATCATAACTTGAAAATGGCTAGAGGACCAAATTCACACATTATGTTTGGTACCATTATAACTATCCTCATCAAGTTTGGTTCGGATCGGACAACTATAGCCTATATCTCCCATAGGACAAATCGCTCGAAGATTGGTGATTTGCATGGAAAAACTAGAAGGAGTACGGAGTCTTATAAATTCGGCTTACTCGACTGTAGCGTTTCTTTTTTGTTTTTCTTGTTTTAAATAAATCTAGGCCTTTTATGTTGTCAAATTTCTTAAGACGTTCAAATGCAGAGGCTGATGTTGAGTGACACTTTTGTTAATGACTCTGTACTCTTTCTAATGCGCTTTTTTTCATATAATAGGTCTATGGGAGCTATAGGATATAGTTGCCAGAACTGGACCAAATTTAGTAGGAAGATGTAAATAAAGAGCACTCATTAAAAATTGCTCGCCTCGGATTCTGACGGATCGTCGTCGACTGTTGTTGTTTCAACTTGCGCCTGGCTTTCGTAACTTTCGTTGTTCTGCTATAGTGACAATTTATTAATTTGTATCGCGTTCTATTAGAATAAATTTAGCAATTCTAAATGTTGATTTAATGTGTAATTCTGCCTGCGTTTGCAGAGCAGAGGCTGGCTTTCTAGGTGCTATGAGCATTCGCCATTTTGCCAAAACCTCTGGGGTTTAATGATAGGAAAGGCGTTTGGTTTACAAAAATCATGAGCTTAACAAATCTAAATATTATTTTGTTAGTGCTTTAACCATAAAAATAAAACCCACCTTAAGGAATTGTGAATTTTCACGTGTCAAACGACGTAACTTCTTATTAGGGAATGCTGAGACTATAAATAAACAAAGTTTATAGTTTTATTTGCTACATTTAAGATATGTTTTTTTACTTTTTAGTTGAAGCTGCTTAAAGATGTATGACACGATACTATCCAATATAGTGCAACAACTAATATAAATTGCAGAATCTGAAATTAAATAAAAATTTTATTTAATTAAGTTTACCATGAGGGTTACATTAATACCTAAGGCCGAAAGTCCTTTCGTCAAACTTTTCAGAATGTAAACAAATGCATGAGGTTCTAAAGCGGCAAGGTAAGTAACATGGTCTTGAGATAGACAGTTTAATAAATTATAATAAGACGATGATAGCTTTGGATATTCCTGTAATTAAATGTTTTTAGTTTATGCTTGTTATATAAGTTGGTATTTTACCAAAAGATCACTCTGTCGTATGGAGAGAATGAGCTGAGCGATGATATTAAGAACATTATGTAATGTGTCATCACCATACAACTTAAAAACACCACAATTAACATAGTTTCCTCCAAGTGCATTTTTTAAAATTAAAAAACAAATTGATATGCCCTTTAGTTTCATCGGGTAAAGTTGGTCATTTGACACTTCAAGCTGTAAAATACTGTTGCCATAAATGCATATTAGTTTGGATGCTTCGCGAAATAATAATATTCCCATGGGGCTGGAAACATTGCCAGCTAAACGTTGTGTTCGGCAATGCACTAATTCAGCAAAGAGCTTTAACACTGGTGTAGTGATGGCTGGTTCATGCGCCCAGAGTTCCACAGCACGGAGAAGTATTGGTAAATAATCAGTGTAGTAACTGCAATTTTTATTTTAAAATAATTATTAACATTTTTTTATTTATACGTACAGCCACTCAAAGAGCATAGTATATTGAACTCGAGCGTTAAGGGGCAATGCAAGACCCCGCAAGTCCCGAGCTAGGCCAATAACTGCCTTCTTGATTTCATCATTAGGAAAACACTTTGTGTTCATTAATGAATTTCCCAGTGATTCAAACTGATCTAAGAAAAACAGTGTATAACATGTTTCATGTATTTCTATTTGCAATCAACTCACTTGTTAAAGGTGTTAAAAAGTGATAGAAACGTTCTTCGTCCTCACCCAGGTCAAACATCAATAACCGACTAAGAGAAGTGTAAAACATAGTTCGGCAACGCATTTCGTTTAATGAAGAGCTTGTTCCAAGAAAGGGGAAGTGATCACTTGTGTGATGTGTTAACATAAATTGTACTTCCTCTAACCGTGCTAGCTTACGCACTGAATTAAAATGCACTGAGAGATCAGACAATAGCATTAATGTTTTTGTTATTATTGGCTCCGATCGACCCCAAAACTTTAAGTTAGTTATGCTGAAAAAAAAACTTGGTAACTGAAAAAATTCAAATAAAATTGTCACATACATTTTACGGTTTATAAAGCTTAGAAGCATTTGTTCGTCGTTTAATCCAAATACTTCACTAAGTCGTTTGTAGACTGTTGCTTTTTGTGCTTGGTCACTGCTGTGCATCTTCCGGACTTGGTCCAAAAAGCTTAGAACTGCCAATTCTAGCTTTTCACAGCCAGTTTGCGGAAGACGTGAATCAGTTAAAGTCATAAGTTGCAGTACCCGTATTACAAGTTCTGCGTCCATATTGTCATGCTCGTCGTTGGTCGTGACAGACAGTCTACCTACAATTGCAGAGCCAATTATATAAACCAACCAAGTTAACTGCAACTCGTGGACAGTAATATCTGTAGGGTTAGCATTTACTATCTGTATAAGATTTTCGTATCCCCGAGCTTTTTGGTCAAAATGTTGCACCAAAAAACTGCAAGTCTTGTTGTATTCACAACGTTCGATGACTGATAGCTGTTCAAGTTGTTGCTGCACCATACATAGATCGTCCAATGGATCTTCCAAATGATCACGAACGATCATAGGTACAGCATCCAGACGCGACTCAATGTACGCTTTTACTACTTCGGGTGTATAAGTTCCAAGTAAGTGCGGATCCGGCGATTTAACATAAGGTACTGAAGCAACCATGCGCTGCCAAAGTGTAAGAAGATAGTGAACACTATTTGGTGCGAAAAGCCACACCTAATGACAAAATGTAACAATTATTGTGATGATTAACTATTTAAAATATATACTCACATGTAAAGATTGAACGGTAAATTTTGCAATTAGTTCTATGGTATCAGGATAACAATGAACCGCAATAAGTTCACCCAGTTGATAGTTAGACTTCAAGCGTGCCAGCAAACGACAAAACTCGTGATAGTTATCAGGATCGCTAAGACCCTTTAAGTAAATTATGTGTCAAATATGTATATAGGTGGTATAAAACAGTGTGTGCTTACATGCAAGTTGGTAAGTATATCTTTTACACCTTCAACTAAGTGGGTTAAAAATTTCGTTCGCTCTGAGTTACTAAACAAAGATCTACGAACGGATGTCATTTGAACTAGACACGATAGTGAATAACTCGATAGGCTGTTTGGTAATATTTGATATAGTTCAAAGAACAATCTTAATGTATTTGAATCGAGAAAGGCGGGCCGCCATGCTGTTGGAATCTGTGAATATCAAGTATTTACAATTTTGTTAATACAAATATATAAATTTATGTAAATACCTGCACGTTGTTCATATCATCGGCTGACTCGTCTGTAGAGCTGCCAATAAAATCAAAGCTCAGACAATTTCTGGTAAGCCGTAACACTTGAGATATTAACCTTTAAAGTATTTAAAACGATCGTTTATATGTTAAAAATAGTTTTATTTATTTTGGATGTAACAATCTATCAAGAATAAAAGATTTACTAAGCTAAAAGTGGACAAGTGCGACATAAATTACAAGGTTCCACACAAATCGTCCTCGTAAAAGCATTTTCAGTTCCGTAATATTTGTACTCAAAATAGTACAAGGATCTATTAGGTTTGTAACAAGCGAGCCGATTCCGATCCTATAAAGCAGATATATACATATATTCTTGATAAGAATCAACAGCCAAATCGATATAACAATGTCCGTCTGCCCGTATAAACACTTGAATCTCAGAGACTTTAAAAGCAGCTATATGGTAAATTGTAATTTTAACAACACCATTGCTTAAAAACTACTGATTATTTAAATAAAATCGGTATCCGAGTATATCAGTTGATAGTCCTTGCAATAAAACACGTCGAACAAAAACATCTGTTTGTATGTATGCACACATACATTTGACGTTACATGTATGCACGCATACAATTGGTTGGCACGGCCAGCGTTCGCGGTCAACGCTGCCGCTAGCAAGCAGCGAAAATGTTCGCTCACATGTTTGTATGCCTCTGTCTCGCTTGCAAACATGCATTGACGTTGCGTTCAATTATTAACTTTCTTATATGTCTAGCTCTTTTGTTTATAGTCCGATTTGTATGCAACTTTCAGGATAGTTTGATATATTTTGTCTTCAAATGAATTTGACATAACAATACAGTATGATAAGATCAAAAGCCTAAAAATCGGCATTGAAGTTTGAAAATTATTTTATTTCTTGTGGGAAAAGGGGGCGTGGCAGTCCAAAATTTTTAATGACAATGCATTTATGCCGTCTCTGGAAACCCTACCAAAACTGGTACTCCTAAGTGCCATAGTTACTGAGATATTCGCCTAAAACATCAATTTTTACGAGGTGTGTCTAGTTTTTTGCTTATTGTGGGAAAACGGGGCGTGGCATCGAAAAAAAAAAGATTCTTGTATTGACTGACTTAATATCGAGTCGATACTGACCAAATTCAAACTTGTAGCTCTTACCATCTCTGAAATCTGTTTGTTCATACGGACAGACAGACGGACATGGTTATATCGACTCGGCTTGTGATGCTGATCAAGAATATATATACTTTATGGGGTCTGCCACGATTCCTTCTCCCTGTTACATACTTTTCACAAACTCTCTCTTGCAGAGAGTATAAAAAAGCGCGAAGTTCCATTCAAGGCACTTTATTTACCATGTCAATAATCAATGTTAATGAGTAATGTGTCCATCCCCCAGATTTTTTAATTACTTCAAAATCCGATTTGGCATAGAATCAATAGTTATTTGAAACTCGGCTTGTGGTATTTGAGCCCGTTCCCGTGAAACCGTTTCTCTAAGCTCTTTCACCGATTCAAATATTCTACCGCCAGCATAAACCCACCTGGCAAGGTTCCCCCAGAAGTTTAGCATAGTTCCGGAGATCGAGCAAGCCATGACACGGTGGTGATATGCATTTTCTGAAACTAGGCTCGCATAGCCCGTGAAACATGTATGTCCGCATTATTCTGTTGGAAAAAAAGTCCAGAAGAACATTCTCCAATACATTTATGTAGCATTGAGAATTGAAACACTCGGATACTTTGCAAATTGGGGTTAGATTGTGGTAGCTAAATGCTACCAAAGTTTCGCTTTGTGGTATATCGTTCGGGTTGCCGAACACCATGCCAGTAATAATTCAAGCCATCAGGGCCACTCAAATTTAATTTTATCTCATCTTAGAACACAATTTTTTTTTTTTAAATTTCCCGACTAAGACATGTGTTACTTTGCAAAATCTAGCCTAGCAACTTTGTGGCTGTTGGATAAAACAGATTTAGACTTTATTTTCTTCCATTTTAGCTAGTTAATTCTGGCCAAAGTATGCTGAACACGACGTTCTGGAAGGTCTCAATTTTTGACAATCTTGGAAGCAGTGGCATTATTTTGAAGTCCTACGCGTATGATAGCGGCTTTTCCTCGTGGTGACACCTTTTGATTGTAAGAAATTTTCATTTTTTGTTGTAATTTTCTCTCATGTTTAAAACATTATACACAGGAGTTGACACCGCTTCAATTTACGTGAATTTTTTCGGTAAGACCAACCCGCAACACCGTCAAAAATAAAACCAAGTGTTTAAAAAAGTATGTTTGATAAATTTTAGAACAAAAACACATTTTGTCCTTCATTTACCTCTTACCACGATTCAAGACGAAATGACTTTAATTGAATTTCGAAAAAAAAAATCCTACGAAATTTACTTGTTGTAGCGACAAAACTAACAATTTTTTTTGTGATAGCTAGAAATAGAATCAAGCAAAGCAAAATAAAACAAAAGAAGGTCCCGTTATACGAAATTTGATCCTTTTTTTTCTATATTTTCTTTAATTGAACTTCGATGAATAAACCTTTGTGCGCATTAACATTAATTTTTTTTTTGATCCCATCTCCACCATAACAGTCAGTAGTGATGACAACTTTATTCTACCCGCAGAAGTAGTTCCTACGAACTCCGAAGTGATAGTTTCTGAATCGTTGGTTTTCAACAATGTTGTAGCTGTCGAATCAGATAGTGCTTCTGCGGTAGTAAAAGTATACGGCGAAGAAAAGAAATCGGACTCAGATTGCACTGCTTCCTAAAAAACTAACATTCTTCCCCTAATTTGCATATTAAAGTTTTAGGGGTCTTTGTAGTAAGCTTACTAACATCGATTTCAATAGTCTGTTTCTTTAAATTCATGTTGTGGTGTTTTCTGAAACATTTAGAGAAAAGAGTTTACATCCCGCCGCGGTGGAGGTGTGCTTGTTGTCGTTGATGTTGGCTTATTTTGTTAATAAGTTATGAACAATGGCTTTATAGATAATGTTTTCATAACTTGATCCCATATTCCTAATCTCTTCTCTTTTTATACCCTTTCAGAAGGTATTTTAATTTTGTCACGAAGTTTGTAACGCATTGAAGGAGGCGTGTCCGATCCCACATCCGATCCGATATAGCTGCCATACGAACAATCGGTTGAAAATGATGAAAATGCTTAGTATGAAAATTTTTAGTGTCTATTGAGCGATTTCAGCCGAATTCACGCAATACTTAAAAGCTATTACTCCCTATTTGCTAACCAAATTTCATCCAAATCACTATATCATATAGCTTCCAAAGGAACAATTGGTAACTGAATCCGAAAGAACGCAATATGCATGACTGCAAGGGTATTTAATCTTCGGCGAGCCGAAGATAACAGTTTTTCTTTTTTTTTTTTTTTTTTTTTAAATTTTTCGGCTGCTAAGTCAGTCTTCTGTATGGTATCTGATCGTGATTATGTTGTAGTTCTCAGCGATTTAAAAATTGCAGGCACTTTTTATCGATTCGCTCTCGCTGACGGACGTGTTTTAAATTGCTTCTATCGCTTTTCAAGTTTAAATACACAATTTTGTTTGATATTTCTGGCTTAATCCCTTTGTAACATTGTGTAAGACATCGGTTGTGTTGAATCACATTGTTTTAATAAACTATAAAGCCAATTTAAAATAATTTGTGTTCAAAGACAAACACAATTTCACAGCCAAACATTCTGTATACTTATTTCTGCGCTTGTAATAATCCATGGCTCTATAGATATTGAATTTATTGCTATTAAGTAATGTCTAAATATTATAAGTGTTTTCATAACTTGCTTCTATGTCGCTCCTTTTTCTGACTCTTCTCTTAATTTATTACATTTTCAATGTAAAATTAGTCTTCTCTATGCTATCCGATCGTGATTTTCTTGTTGCAGGAACTACATGGAGTTTGTATCCTGACTTTGCCGTTTTGACAGTTTTGAAAGTTGGCTTTACGTAATGTAAAGACTATTAAACCTGTTTTTTAACCTGGAGCGGATTGTGAAATAAGAAACTGTGCTGACGGCATTTAAAGCCACTGTAGAAATTGATTACGTTGTCAGTTTAATCATGCTGTTTTCCTGATTTTTGTTCCAATCTGCAGTCGGTGTCACAAACTGTCAGACTTAGGAAATTACTGTCAAATCAGCCGCCCATCCATAGTAAACTAATACTGAACGTTGGTACATGGACAGAGAGCAGCGAGGAAATTTTGGATGCCCTAATGTCCACCCACTTCGCAGAATGTTTCAAGCCACCCGAGTCGGACGAGCAACACAATACCACGCAACAATAATGCGTACACCCCAGGCAGCCATTTATTACGCATAAGATTCTATGGGGTATCGACAGACATGCGACAATGCTTGTCAAAATATATGAAGCCTGCCTCAAAGCCGGCCACATTCCAATTCACTGGAGAGCTGCAATGGTTGCATTCCTTCCCTAAGCAGGCAAATGTGTTCATAACTACCAAAGGACTATAGACCTAAAAGTCTCACATCCTTTATGTTCAAAACGATGAAAAGCTGCCAGATCTTAGCATTAGAAGCAATGACGACGCAATCTTTTAAAGTACGGGTCTAAGAAAAAAATATCAATAAATAGAATAAAGGCAAATTGTTACAAACTTCAATGAACGTGTCGAGTTTTTAAATATTTTCAAGTGCCTTAACAAAAGTGCACATCGAAACGAAACTAAAACAAATTTGAGTCCTCCACTCGTCAATAAGATTGCAAATTCTGCATTTAACACAGGCAACTGATGCATGAAGCAGATTAAGAGAAAATCTTCAACACGTTTCGGAGAAGCATAATATATGCATATTAAAAATTTCGTTAACACATCGGCGTCACTCGACAAAATGTTCTGTGGTGACACCTCTGACGTGCCAGGAGCAGGCCAAGTCGGCCTGGGGCCAAGCTGGCGGTGTTCGACAGGGAAGATATCCCGTCAAAATTTAAAGCAAAGGTCCTCTTCCTAACCTATGGGAAAATGAATTGCGCCTTGGGTATAAAAGCAAGCTGGCATCAATGGAGCTCTTGTTGACCTTGGAGCCCCTTGAGTGTGGCTAAGTCTAAGAACCATTCATTGCATTTGGCAAATTGGTGGCTGGGATAAGGTTGAGCAGCTATAATGCGCTTTACCCTCCCTGCCTGCACCGCCCGACGAACTGGTGTGGCTTTCGACAGCGTCCACCCTGAACGGCTGGCAACTTGTGATCAGAACAGACGCCAACGCTCGCCACTGCGTATGATGATCTAACCTAAGTATCGCTAACACGGGGGAGGTATATTCGTACGTAGGCTAAACGTCGTCGAACGTCTGTGACCTCACACTCGCAGCTGATTTTTTAGAGGAACTTTAAGTTGGCACCACTGTTCAATCTGGCGACCGATCGACCAGCTGTTGAGTGATTTGTTCTCAGTTTGGTACGGCAATTTATCATGAATAGACACACGCCTGAGCAACGCTTGCAAATTGTGCAGACTTACTTTGAAAATGGTGCTTCTGTGCGGAACACTTGTTCAGCGATGAAGCTCACTTCTGGCTGAATGCCGCATTTGGAGTGAAGATAATCCTCATGGCTATATCGAAACACCATTGCATCTGGAGATACTAACTGTTTGGTGCGCTTTATGGGCCGGTGGCGATATACAGCCACAATCGTTGGCCACAGTGGTCGAAAATTGGACCTCTAGGTTCGACTATTTACGGGCCAGACGTGACGGCCATTTGCCTGAAATAATATTCAACATGTATCAAGTAAGAGAGGCTACAGTCGAGCGAGCCGACTGTAAAAGACCCCGTACTCCTTCTAGTGCGCGTTTTTTCATACAAATCACCAATTTTCGACTGATTTGACCTATGGGAGCTATAGGCTATAGTTGTCCGATCCGGACCAAACTTGGTGAGAATAGTTATAATGGTACCATATACATAATGAGTTAGTTTAGTTGTAATCGCTCAACTAAAACTTCATGTCTCCATACAAATCACCCATTTTCGACCGATTTGTCCTACGGGAGCTATAGGCTATAGTTGTCCGATCCGGATCAAACTTTGTGAGGATAGTTTTAATGGTACCATACACATAGTGTGTGAATTTGGTCCCTCTAGCTCTTTTCTTTTTCAAGTTACGGTTATGTTAAAATTGTTTTTACAATTTGCGAGGGCGATAGGGGGCGTGGCAAAGATTTGAAATAAACTTGATCTGCTTGCGAAGCAGACGGACTTTCATTCCAAATTTGGTGGCTCTAGCTCTTGTAGTTTAGAAGATCCAGGTGTTCATACAGACGGACGGACGGACGGACGGACGGACAGACAGACAGACGGACATAGCTATATCGTCTCGGCTGTTGATGCTGATCAAGAATATATATACTTTATAGTTATTTCGCATTGTAGGGTCCTTGATAGACCCTCCTCCTCTTACCATAAATATATTCAGTTCGATCTTAGCTTCGAAAACACTCCCAAGCAAGCACGGTACAGGAACACCTGGCAAATTGACTGGAAACAAGTAAGAAAGGCTACAGTCGAGAGAGCCGACTGTAAAAGACCCCGAAGTGCGCATTTTCCATACGAAAAAGAAGAAAAGTGGAGTGATTCACATTTTGTATACATACATATTTATATACAAATGTATGTAAATATATACACAATTAAATGCACAATTTCCTTACTTGGCTTATTTTAAAAATAAGCCATGTCTTACAATTTGAAATTTTTATTTTACAATTCTAAATTATTATTTTAAATTTAAATTGAAATAAAAAAAAAACAATAATTAAAATAATTCACTGACGGGACTCGAACCTCGGACTTCACGCACACGCGTCAGAGCCCTAACAGCTGCACCACGCCCCTCTCTTAAAAGCGCTCGACTATCTGCATTTACATATTATATTTTTTTGTTATTTTGTTATATAACAAAAATTAATAAAATGTCCCTGACGGCGCTCGAACACATGATCCCGGGCTAACATACAAGTGCGAAGAATTAGAACAGGCATCTTTACTACTTAGACCACACTCCGCTTTGAAGTTTATGTAAATAATTAAAATTTAAAAAGTAAACAAATAGCATATGTCACTGACTGGATTCGAACCCGGGGATCCCTGTCTAACAAACACGTATGAAGCGCGCATCTCTACTACCTAGACTACGCTCCTTATTAAAGTTGCAGTAGCTAAACGTAGAGTTAAATCTTTTATTGCAAGCAAGTGTAAACAAACAATTTATTCATAAAATTCAGCATTTTTGATTAATTTGTTTTATATGTTATTGTTGTCCGATTTGGACCAAATTTGGTGAGGATACTTTTAATAATTATACACACATCCTGTGTGAGTTTGATTGCGATCGCTCCAATAACACTACATGTCTTCATACAAATTTTTTATTTTTGACCGATTTGTCGTATGGGAGCTATAGGCTATAGTTGTCCGATCGGGATCAAACTTGGTGAGGATAGTTATATTGCTACCATACACATAATGTGTGAATTTGGTCTCTCTAGCTCTAGTAGTTTTCAAGTTATGGTGATGTGAAAATAGTCTTTTACAATTTGCGTGGGCGGTAGGGGGCGTGGCAAAAATTTGAAATAAACTTAACCTGCCTGACATATAGACGGACTTTCATTCCAAATTTGGCTGCTCTAGCTCTTGTAGTTTAGAAGATCCAGGTGTTCATACGGACGGACAGACAGACAGACGGACAGACGGACATCGCTATATCGACTTGGCTGTTGATGCTGATCAAGAATATATATACTTTATGGGGTCGGCCACGCCTCCTTCTGCCTGTTACGCACATTTCGCTTCAGACAAACTTAATAGACCCCTCTACTCTTTTTTAGAGTACGGGGTCTAAAAAGAGGTCAAGTCTGCTATGGTAAAATAACGCATTCTCCACACAACGAGGAAACATCAAGGAGCTGTTTAAACTCTTAAAACAGACCGGGATAGAGCTCATATACGACAAGTAAACTCTCAAAACAGACCGGGATAGAGCTCATATACGACGAGAAAAGGCTTGCTCTTAGAACATACAAAGCCACCATCAGGAGGGCCAAAAAGAACTCCTTGAGAAACTTCTGCTCCAACCTGGAATCGGTGTCAGAAACGGCCAGGCTCAAGAAGCTTCTGTTAAAACAATCCTCGGTGTGTTGGCAAGTGATCGAGATGAAAACCAATCTCGCCTCAGTTGAAAAAGCTCAACGTCAACGCAGGTGCGAAAAGCAGAGGAGATCGTGACACATCTAGGCACAGACTGCCACAGCATTAACCTAGTGGACAGCCATTAAGTCTTGGATGTCGTCGACCATAATTGTCTGGGTGAACAGAAAAGCATTAGATGAACACTGTACGACTAAGTCAGTACACATCTGCTGGGTTTCGAGCCACCAAGGCATTTAACACAACACTTGGCCATCTTCCTAAGTTCGCCGCACTGCAAGCTTGAGATGAGTACTTATAAGCTCATTAATCAAAGGTGGCGGAACACCACTACATCTACAACATCACGAATAATGTGCAATTAGTTCAATGCTCAACTCACTCGATACCGTCTGCATCCATACCGGAAGGATTGCATGCTAATTGAACTCTCAACACTCTAAACACTGCTGCCTTGCCCTAGAATGCACAAGACTAAGGTGCTTGGGAGCATCACAACTCTCCTCTATGTAAAAGGCCTCAAAACGAGCGCCATGGGAATTGCTAGCCTTCGCGAAGCGCTCCCGTACCCTACTTGACTTCAAGCCATACATCCTCCGTGTCCGGATTATTCAGGGTCATCACTGGCCTATGAACTGTTCAAGTGAGAACGTCCAGCTTAACCTAACCTAACCTCAAATTTTTAAACACCCTGTCAACCGAACACCCTGCACATTTATTTCAAAGCTTAATAAGTTTTTTATTGAATGCTTTTTAACTTGCTCAGATAGCTTTATTCGTTCAGACGTTATGATTTTTGCGACGTAAAATAAGAAAAGGCCCCACTGTGCACTTTCAAGCAAAGTTAATGGAGACTCAGTGGATGTTATGTCCGCTATATTGTTGAATCTTCAACAAAAATCAAAGACAGCTAAGTAACTCGGAAAACTCGCAAGCTCCCAGAGATACACAAACATAAATTCATATTAGTCGAGTCACGTTAATTCGAAATTCGATGGACTCTTAAAACATTACGGAATATCGAGTGTTTTAAATGGTTCGAAATTTTCTAGAGAAAATAAATAAAACTTTGAATAATCAAGTGTTTTTACGTGTAAAAACAAAAAATTAAGGAGATCAAAAAAAACGGTTATCATCGGCTCGCCGAAGATTAAATACTCTTGCAGTCATGCATTTCATTTGGACTCAGTTACCAATTGTTCCTATCGAAGCTATACGATACAGTAGTCCGATTTGGATGAAATTTGGTCAGTATGTAGGGAATAATAGCAAATGAGTATTGTATGAATTTGGCTGAAATCGCTCAATACATACTAAAAATTTTCATACTAAGCCTTTGAACCGATTGTTCCTATAGCAGCTATATGATATAGTAGTCTGATCCGAATAAAATTTGGTCAACATATGGGGAATAACACCAAATGCTTATGGCATGAATTTGGTTTAAATCGCGTGATCGACACTGAAAATTTTCATACCAAGCGTTTTCAGTACTTTTAACCGATTGTTCTTAAGGCAGTTATATGATATAGTAGCCCGAAATGGATAAAATTTGGTCAGTATATAGGGAATAATAACAAATGTGAACTGCGTGAATTTGATCCGGATCCGATTTTAACATATGAAATCGCTTAATCGACACTGAACATTTTCATACTAAGCATTTTGATCATTTTCAACCGATTGTTTCTATAGCAGCTATATGATATAGTGGACCGATTTTGATGAAATTTGTTTCGCACATGGGATTTCGTACTAAATGCATTTAGGCCTAATTTGGTTAAGATAGCTCAAAAAAAATTTTTTTTTAACCGATTATTCCCATGGGAGCTATATGATATAGTCATCCGATCCGGATCCGATTTTAACATATGAACTGCGTGCAGAGAGAATACACATCTGTACCAAGTTTCATCAAGATACCTTTATGCTTTATGCGGTGTGCCCCTCGGTCGGTTGGCCGGGAGGTGGCTGCATTATGTGCAGGGTTCCGCGCGTTAACAAGCATGTTGCTTGGTGTTGTTGGGCCACTTGAATGTACTGTCTTGTTAGTACATCAACGTCTAAATAAATAAGTAAATTAAAAAAAACTGAGAGACTTGTTCGCATAGAAACAGACGGACAGACAGACGGACACTGCTATATCGACTTGCCTGTTGATGCTGAGTTCGAATCTTGTTCGAAAAAAATTTGCCTACTGTTCACTGATTCGCGCAAGCATAACGGTGCTTTCGAAGTTTTAAAAAATGTCTATTCAAACACGTGCATTTTCTGTTAGTCATTGAATTAGACGCACTTCGCATTTGTTAGTCTTGTGGTAAGAGCTGCAGTTATTTTGGTAAAAAATAACTTAGAATTAAGAAATCAATTATTTTCCAAAAGTTTCTAAAATAAAAATGGGAAAAGCTGCTACATTGAGCTTGTAGGAATGCCAAAAAATAGACGTTTTCCATTCACAAGGTCTATTGAATAGAAAGATTGCCAAACGCAGCTCTAGAACTGTAGACAGATATTTAAAAGATCCGAAATCATATGGAATAAACTTTAAAGGACGACAAAAGGCATTTCCCACCCGATATGAACGTAAAATAGTACGAATCGCTTCCAATTCGGCCAAGTCAGCATCTAAAATTAAGGAATTAGCCGGAGTAAATGCAAGCCTTTCAACTGTTCAGTGCACAATCAGAAGTGCTCAACATCTTAAGCGTCTAAAAATTAAGAAAAACCGCCTCTAAATGCTACACGAAAAGAAAAACGGCTTCAATATGCGAAAGAATACATGGCGTGGACTGTTCAATCTGACACTCGATTAAATGATTGGCGTTCAGTGGTCTTTACTGATGAAAAACGTTTAAATTTCGACGGAAATAATGGATTTCAGTATTATTATCTTGATTTGAGAAAAGATGAGCTGTATTTAAGCCGCCATCACAGCCGAGAAGGTGGAGTTATGATGTGGGGTGCCATCACTTTTTATGGTGCACTGGAGTTAATTTTTATTGATCAGAAAATGAACGGTGAGCGCTTTAAAACCTTGTTAGAATCCGTATTTCCAAAGTTTAATGATCTCTTCGGACCAATCCCATGGATCTTACAAAAAGATAATGCCCCGATTCATAACACTCGAGTAATGAAATCGTTTATTGGCAGTCAAAACGTTAGTATCATGACTTGGCCCCCATATTCTCCAGATCTCAATATTATTGGAAATGTATGGGGCTGGCTTTCGCGAAAAGTATACAAAGGAGAAAAACAATATAAAGATAAGGAAACACTAAAATAACACGATGCAATTCAACACGCTTGGAGCGAGATTTCCCTTAGCTACCTTAAGTCCCTGTATCGTTCTATAAAGGACCGCATATATGAAGCTATTTTGAACAAGGGAGGCAGTACTCATTACTGAAACTATTTTTTTTTGTTCTTTAATGAATATAAGATTCAAATTATCTAAAAATTAAATTTTAATATATGTTACTTTTTTTAAAAAATTATTTCGTTTTAGTGCGTCTATTCTAGTGACCAAAAAAAATGTACCTTATTTAACACAGCTTTAAGAAACTGTTTAAAAAACATAATTTGGCATATTTCTGTACTTCTTCAAAAAAAACACTTAAAGTATCATTAAACAACTTTTTTTCAATTCTTTCAAAACAAAAAGTTATAATTAAAATTTGAATGCAACTACGAGTGCGTCTAACCTATTGACGAGCAGTGTACATTATGGGGTCGGACACGCCACTTTCAATGCGTTACAAACTTCGTGACAAAATTAATATACCCTCTGCAAGGGTATAAAAAGTGCCTGATATGCTGTTTCATCAGTTTCGTTTTTTAGACAAAAGCTTTGTAAGTTATCAAATGAGGTTTTTGCTACCTTAACTAACACCTCTGCTAAAGGTTCTGATGTAATGTCCCGGTCATCATAGTTTTCAATCAGTGTCTTCAATTTGCCATGCCAGTTCCACATTTTCCAGAAACTATTTCAGCAGCAATAACTTTCTCCTTGTTCTTTATTATGGTAGAGTACTGAGAAGAATCATTAATTATTTTGCAACATCGTTTTTCTTCTTACCTCTTTCTACTTTATCAATAAATTTCTTCTTTTTAACAATCGTCAAACCTTTATACTTATTTGACTTACATTGAATACAAATTTTTAATCTTTCTACCAACGAAGCGATTCATGGGAAAGCGTGCGTCAAAATAAGCACAAGCAACCACGCACAGTAAGCTGTTTTCAGGATAGTTTCAAATTCAAAGTTCTAATAAGAACACTCCAGGAAACTTTGATAGTTCGAATTGTCGAGTGTTTGACCATGTGAGTTCGAATTACCGTGTCGAAGCAATGATATTTTCGTTCGAATTGACGAGTGCATAAATATGTGTGGACATAATTCGAAATACAAAAGGATTTTGTAGGGGACTCGTGATAACTTCCAATTAATGAGAGGTTCGAAATATCGCAGGTTTGAATTAACGAGAGTCGACTGTAATAAAGTCCACATCCTTAATTGAATACCATTTAAAAGTGTTGCAACTAATACGAAGACTACATTTTTTCTTGATACTGGTGAAAAAATTTCTCTATATTAAGAAAACTCCAATGTCTTCAGTGACATAGAAAAATAGAAAAAAACAAGAAAGAAAAGTACAGTTGAGCATGCCCGACCGTAGAATGCTCTCTGCATTTTAATTCCAAATTTCTTGCTAAAATCGGAATCCGGGTATTACTATTCGGTGGCACGGCCAGCATCCGCGGGCAGCGCTGCCGCCACGCATGCAGCGTAAACGTGTGTTCATATGTTTGTCTATTTCTACCTCGCTCGCACACATGCATTGACATTGCGTTAAATTATAAACTTTGTAACGTGTCTAGCTCTCATGTTTATAGTCGAATTTTTATGCAACTTTAAGAATAGTTTGATATATTTTGTCTTCAAACAAATTTCAAATTACAAAACTCTGCGATAAAAACATATGCCTTGAAAAAGGGCATTGAAATTTGAAAATATTTTTACTTCCTTTGGGAAGAGGGGGTGGCAATACAATATACTTTTGCAGAGAGTATAATATTATGCAATTCATTGGACAAGGAGTTATCCCTTCCACTGGCCTAGTACAGAATGACCTACACACCTACATTTTTCTCCACTATTTTCATTTAGTTACTTTCAGTATTTTAACACCGTGTGATGGAATAACAAAAATCGAATTTATTAAAAATTTCAATTGTAAAGTAAATTGTGAGCCATCAAATGATTGGCTTATCATTACACCAATATAAAACTTCAAATTTTTGTACCAATAATTTACAAAACAAAATTTTAAGTATAAACCAATTTCGAACTATGAATTAATTCAAATAAAAGTACAGTAGAGGACGCTCGACCGTATAATACTCTCTGCATTTTATTCCCGATTATATTGTTAAAATCGGTATCCGGGTATTACTATTGGTCGGTCCGGCCAGCGTCAGCGGGAGGCGCTGCCGCCACACATGCAGCGTAGACGTTAGTTCATATGCTTGTATGTTTCTGTCTCGCTTGCACACATGTATTGACATTGCGTTCGTTTATAGTCGGATTTGTATGCAACTTTCAGGATATGTCGATATAAGTTGTCTCAGAAAGTAATTCAAATCACAATACTGTACGATAAAAATGAATGCCCAAAAAACGGCCTCTTAGTGACGTTGCATTTATGCCTCCACTAGGTACCTTCGTACCAAAATTTCTTAGTGCCATAGTTACTGAGATATTCGCCAAAAAAATAGATTTTTTTTTTTGAGGTGTGTCTTGTTTTTGGCTCGTTGTGGGCAAATGAGGAGTGGATCAGAAAAAAAAGATTCTTGTAGTGATTGACTAAATATCAAGTCGATACTGTCTCTATTCGAACTTGTAGCACTTACCATCTCTGACAAACAGACATGGCTATATTGAGTCGGCTTTCGTTAAATTAAACTTGAAGAGGATTCAAGAGAACCAACGTCACTTGCTACGAGAACCGCACATAACACATAAAAATGTAAAAAGAATGTTACTTAAATTTTATCGTCGAATACAAGAATTTTTTTTGAATATTTAAAAAAGGCTTACATTACTTCAATACTTCAGTTTCAGCAATGAGTTTTGCATAGTTACAGATACAAGCAAGCAAGTATGTACAATGGACTCCAATTTCCAGTTGCATATGCATCGAGAACATTCACTAAAGGTCAAAGTAATAAAAGCACAACGGAGTAATCCGACGAAATGTTTAATGAAAAATGGATGGAAAATTACCGCAGGAGTTAAAGATAGCGATCTATATATTACCGCAATAATTAAAGTTAGCGTTCTATATACTAATGGAACTCTTAAATTAAGCCATTTCTTACACAGGCTGGAAAAAGAAGCCGGTTTATTTGGAATCATTCAACTAAAGTTAGCAACGAGCGAAAAAGTCTTTAAGACAATTTCAAAGTAATTAAGAGCAGCGCTACTTAAGTGGGTGACCACGATACAAACAGATATCGAAAATAAGCTATACGGTCTACATTTCATGACGAACCAATTCAAGTAGGTCGTAGGGTATACAACCAATATCCAAGATAAAATGACACTATTACAGGGAAAATATGACACTATGGCAATGCAGTGACATTAATAAGTGACTTGTCTAAATATCTAGTAGCCATACCAAAAACAAACAGAGGCGCTAATACAGTCGCTTAAGCTATTTTCGAATCCTTTATTCTAAAGTACGGTAAAATGAAGACAGACTACAAGAATTTTATAATTTATATGTACAAATATTAAAAAAAAACAATATCACGTCTACAGCATACGATTAAGAGGCACTAGGAACTGTAGTGCGAATAAGAACATACGATCATATATTTCAGTAGACAAAACGGATTGGGATGTATGACTTCAAAATTTTGTGTATTGTTACAAAACAACACCTTCTATGGCACATATGTAACTATTGTTCATATAAATTAGTTTTTGGGAAAACCCTTACATGGCAACCTCATTTAATAGCATAGATAGAGTAGAATCCATTCAAAGTATTAAAGATTTCGCTAAGAATTCAAATTAAGATTACAAACAGCTTACAAGAGGCAAGAATAATGTTAGAAAAAGTAAAGCAAAGATGTAAGATAGAGCATTATAAACAAGAAAGAATAGTACAGTTAAATACAATACTGATTTTAAAATAAGGTCGGGCGTGCTCGACTGTACTTTTCCCCCTTGTTATACCCGTTACTTGTACGTCTCTTTCAGCAATTGAATTGTGGCACGAGCTGTGTAGCAGGGAGTCAGTGATCATGGCGCTGTAGCGATCGCCATTGACTGTCACGCTCCTGCCACAACCATTTTTAAAGAAATACGGACCGATGATTCCACCGGCCCATAAAGCGCACCAAACAGTTTGTTTCTCCGGATGCAATGGTGTTTTGACATAGGCATGACGATTATCTCCACTCCAAATGCGGCAATTTTGCAATTTTTCACGTAGCGTTTCAGCCAGAATTGAGACTCATAGCTCTAATAAAAACACCCTTTATATATTCTTGATCAGCATCACTAGCCGAGTCGATATAGCCATGTCCGTCTGTATGAACAAAAGGATCTGAGACTATTAGAGCTAGAAAGACCCGAGAGGGTCTTTTCATAAATCCAGAATCGGAATCCACCACTTATTCCGAACGTCCCAGCTATTTTTTAAGTACTATTCATTCCGTCCGATCCCGATATATTTTTCGGATCCCGCAGGATTCCTGAAAATCCTGATCCTGACTCCGATGTCTAGTTTTAATAGCTAATGTTTTCCTTTTTTCGCTCAACATTTAATTAATGCGATTTTGCATTGAGCTTGATTGTATTCCTCGATTTATTCCTTCCTTCCTTCTTGCCTTCTTGACGTCCTTTAATGTATCAAACAGGTGGTTGTTCCCATAGACCTTGCTTGACAGGATTCCCCATGAAACATAATGGATACTTTTTAGCATCGTCCAAACCATTGGCGATCTTGCGTACTTGTTGCTTGTATGGCAAGTCTGTCGTGGATGCCTTATATGGCGCCAATGCTTCTGACTACAGTCGGGTCCGTTAAAATTATACATCTTTCGTCCAAAAATATAACTTTTTGGAACTCCTGTGATCAAAATTGACAGGTGGTTAGGTGCCGTTTCAATAGTCCGGGTATAGACTCCCGAGAAGCATATCTGGCGGTTTCCTTGATTCTTAAAATTTGATTAATCATTCTAGTAGACATTTCCAACTGTAGTTAAAGTATGATCTCCATACATTTCATGTTGCCTTCAATGGCTAGCCGCCAAATTTACGTTTTACATCGGCTATCGATTTTACTAGGTCGCTACGTGTGGTGGTAGCGCTGACCGCGGACGCTGGCCGTACCGACCAATAGTAAAACCCGGACACCGACTTTAGGAATATAATCGGGAATAAAATGAAGAAAGTATTCTACGGTCGGGAGTGCTCAACAGTACTTTTCTTTCTTGTTATTTTTGCAATACATTCCCAGTTAATGTTAATTTTAATATTAATACCAAAAGTGTTTTTTTTAACATTTAATTTTTATGTATTATAATTTTAATTTACAGTTTCTTTCTTATCTTTTTTCCTTTTTGTGTTGACTGTTCATAGTCTGACAATAAATAAATAAATGTATATGCCTTCCACATCTAAAAACAATAAAGAATAGTACAGTTGTGCACGCCCGACCGTATTATATTCTCTGCATTTTATTCCCGATGATATTGTTAAAATAGGTATCCGGGTATTGGTCGGTACAGCCAGCGTCCGCAGGCAGCGCTGCCGGCACACAAGCAGAGTAAACGTTCGTTCACATGTTTGTATGTTTCTGTCTTGCTTGCACACATGCATTGACATGCTCCCTTATTTAAAACCCGATTTATATGCAAATTTCAGGATAGTTTGATTATTCTGTCTAAAAACCAATTTTCAATAACAATACTGTACGATAAGAAGAAATGCGCAAAAAGAAGAAAGAAAAGTACAGTCGAGCACGTCCGACCGTATAATCCTCTCTGCATTTTAATACCAATTATTTTAATAAAATCGCTATCCGAGTTTATCAATTGAGACTTAGTACTTGCAGTAAAACACGTTCAAACAAAAACATCTGTTTGTATGCATGCACATAAAAATACGTTTGACATGTATGTATATATACATAATACATATACAATTGGTCGCACGGCCAGCGTCCGCGGGCAGCGCTGCCGCTACACAAGGAACGTAAACGTTCGCTCACATATTTGTATGTGTTTTTATATCTCGCTTGCACACATGAATTGATATTACGTTTAATTATAAACATTGTTACGCGTTTAGCTCTTTTGTTTATTGTCCGATTTATATTCAACTTTTAGGATAGTTTGATATATATTGTCTTCAAACGATTTTTAAATTATAATAATTTACGATAAGAAAAAATGCCCTTAAACTGGCCTGCAAATTTGAAAGTTGTTTATTTTCTTTAGGGAGAAGGGGACGTGGCAGCCCAAAAATTTTAATGACATTGCATTTGTGTCGTCTCAAGGAACCTGCCTACCAATTCCTAAGTGACAAAGTTACTGAGCTATTCGTCAAAAATATCGATTTTTTCCGGAGTGTGTCTAGTTGTGGGCGACTCGGTTTGTGATGCTGATCAAGATCAAGAATATATATACTTTATGAGGTCTGCCACGAATCCTTCTGCCTGTTACATACTTTTCAAAAACCCAATATACTCTTGCAGAGAGTATAACAAACTCTGTGTACTTAATATAACAATGCAGCTGGAAAAATAAATACGTGGATGCACCACGAATCGGAATATACTTTTCCAACGGTCTTTAACGTGCTGAAATCGAATCTGACCACGGAATAGCAAATTAACGTCCGGTTTCTATCTTTCATTTGCGACACTTTTGGCTTTTCTAGCTCTTATAGTCATAAATCATTTTGACCATACAGATGGATATAGGTATTTTAACTCGGCTATTGACGCTCATTTAGAATATTTATACTTTAATGGGGTCTGTTGCGCCTCACAGTTACATACATTCCAACGATTATAGTATGCCCTTTAACTTAAAGTAACTAAATTCAATTGGTCTAATAAGACTTAAAATTTAATGTTCTTAAAAAACTGTTTAATTTTTCAGTATGCCAATTTAAAGTAAACTTACGCCTGTTGTGAATCATCCAGAAAGTTAAGGTTCTTGCTATTATCCCGCGCTGTGTTTAGAAGTGAGCAAGAGAGCAGAAAAGTGTCGAACAGTTGGTGGTCCCTGTATGAAGTAGCTATCTTTCTGTTTTTTGAAAAAGATAAGTGTGCATCTAATTCTACAATTGAGTTCATTTCGCATACTAGCTGAGATAGTATTTGAACACCAATTGTACAATGCTCAACAGATCCCTATACAACAATGTTAGAGAGTTAGAAAATTTAGAGGCAAATGCAGTAAAATAATCATACCTGCAAAAATATTTTTACATCCTCCAACAAGTTTTGAAATACAAGTTCACCTTTGTACAAATCAAACCAGCCATATTTTGTTATTTTCGCGAGAAGCACAACCAGAGCTTGAATTACAAAATTCTGTAAATTAGGCCGGGTTGCCAAATAGTTAAGAGCATAGCTGCGTATATCGACTCGTTGTCCCAAAGTTATTCCCTGAATCAGTTTTGTTAGTGTAGACGTGGCAAGTAGCTGCGCGTAACTGGAATTGGCTCGGTCCAATAGCAACTGGCATTTTGGTAAGGCATCCTGGCTATTTACGAACGTAACTAAACTTTTCTCAGCATCAGCACGTAATCCAGCATCTGTGGCTTCATACAGTTGCTTGCACAGTGTTTCTAACTGTTGAATATCCTGAATAGTTTTTTTTTTAAATATGTTATAGTTATTTTTGAAAAGTATTAGTCCATCATATGTGTAATTTAATCCAAAAAGTATTTATTGAACTTCTACAAATTTTTGTTCACTTATTTGACGGAAAAAATCAACAATAATTCGACATTCAGTGATTTTTTAAAAATATAAGGTCAACGGCTCAACACTCTTAAGTTTTAATCAAATGCAATCTTCGAAAATAGAACATATGAATGAAACAAGCATTTCATAAAAGGATATGCTTAACATACAAGTGCTATTATTTGTGTTTATCTATTTGTCCAACAAATTAAAGTTATATGAGATTTTGTTGGATTATTTTTCTCAATTATCTCAATAAGAATGAAACAAATTGAATTCTTTATTTGTTGATAATATACCATCAGATATAAAAATATATTGGGTAGTCGAAAAAGTCTTTTCGTATTTTGCCAATAGATGTCGTTTGAGTCGTATATCTCCAGTGCTACCAATCACATTGTGTACTAACATATGGTGTTCGATTGGTAGCACTTTAAGCTTCATTTGCCAAAAAAAAATTTAATTCAAGGGATTTAAAAAAAAAAGTTACAGCTGTTCAAAAATGAGTGAAAATAAAGAAGAAATTCGCAATATTTTGAAATTTTTGTATAAAAAAGGGAAAAATGCCACGCAAGCCACAATGAAATTTGTGATGTTTACGGTGACGATGCTGTATCAGCTCGTGTAGCACAACAATGATTCGCTCACTTCCGTTCTGGAAATTTCGATGTGAAAGATGCACCTCGCTCTGGTCGACCAATCTTTGAAAAAGTCGATGAAATTATGGAAAGGATTGACCACCGTCACATAAGCAGCCATGACATTGCCAATGAACTAAACATTCATCATCAAACGGATCTGAACCATTTAGAAAAGGCTGGCATCAAAAAGAAGCTCGATGTATGGATACCACATGAATTGCCTGTGAAAAATTTAGGACAACGCCAGACCACACATATCTTTGATGACCCGGCAAGAGCTTGGCTTGGGAGAGCTTGGCTGGGAAGTTTTGATGCATCTACCATATAGCCCTGACCTTGCACCTTCGGACTACCGTTTATTTCGGTCAATGCAGAACTCCCTTAATGGAGTAAAGTTGGTTTCAAGAGAAGCCTGTGAAAATTACTTGGAGCAGTCTTTCAAAGAGAAACCACAAAAGTTTTACACGAATGGAATTATGTCTCTTGTGGAAAAATGGCAAAAGGTGGTCAACCAAAATGGTGCATATTTGATTTAATTAAGTTTATTATAAATATTAAAAAATATGATTTGAAGTTTCATTACAAATACGAAAAGACTTTTTCGACTACCCAATATTACTGGTAAAGTAAATAGTGGTCGAAACTCGATTTCCTATGAATTCCAAAGAGGTAGTCTAAAATCGCTTGTGACGGTGTCGTACAATAATTCCACTTCCATACGATTGATTTTGCATGGTCGCTTACTTTCACTTTTTTGTATTAAAAGCTTAAAGACTCATCCTCCTTTAAACCCTGATTTGTCATCCGAAGACTTATTTTCCCTCAATATCGAAGGTAGCCTGCGTGGTTTTAATCCATATTTTGGATGAGTATCAAGAGAAATGGAAGAACTGCCAATACAATTAGGTTGAACGAATATTTTGAAAATCAATACAGCAATTATTATTATTTCCTTCAGTTAACCCCAAGTAAAGATACACATAGAAAAGAAAATTTTTTGTTCCTATTAAGACAAAATAAAAACAAGAAAGAATACTATAGTCGCCTCGCGAGTTTAGGATACCCGTTACTCAGTTTTTTTTATATTATTAACAATGGGGTATGATAATAATAATAGAACCATCGTTTTGGCAAACGACCCTAGTGAGTTTATTTCAAATGGCTTGGGAAACAGAAAATTTTCATACAAATTCATATTTCGAGCGTATTTTTGACCGATCGTCCCTATGGGACCTATACATATAGATATAGTTGTCCGATTTGGATCCAACTTGGTCAGCATATGTACTTCCTAGACGTGTGCTTTCTGTGTAAATTCAGATAGCATTGCTAGCAAAAAAGTTTTCTATACTAAAACATGCTATTTTTACCTGTTTTTACCTTTGCATGAACATAGACCGCCCTAAAGTGGGCGTGTCAAAAAAACATAAACAAACTTGTACTGCTTGGGTATTTTATCTTTCATTTGCAACCTTTCGGCTCTTATAGTCTCTGAGATCCTTTTGTTCACACAAACGGACAGACAGACAGACCGACGGATCATGCTGATCAAGAACATATATATGTACATAATGGGGTCTGCCATGCCTCCTTATTCTTGTTTCATACATTCCAACGATTACAAAATGCCCTTTTACTCTACGAGTAACGGGTATAACAACTAAGAAAGGTTACAGTCGAGCGAGTCGACTGTAAAAGACCCCGTACTTTTTCTTGTGCGCGTTTTTCCATACAAATCACCAATTTTCGACCGATTTGTCCTATGGGAGCTAAAGGTTATAGTTGTCCGATCCGGATCAAACTTGGTGAGGATAGTAAAATGAGAGCTATAGGATATAGTTTTACGACCCGCAGCAAACTTGAAAATGATTGTTATAATGCTGCCACACCCATATTGTGTATATATGGTTACGATAGTTCTAGTAGCTTTAAAGTTATTGAGTTGTGGCAACCTAGCAACCCGAGCATCTATTGCCATACACTAGTCAATGTAACTCAATACAACAAGGCAGCCAAATTCATATAAAATATTAATTAATCTAATTGAGTGTTATTTGCATTCACATGTATTAAGCACGCCGAATGCAATATCTCAGTTATAATTTACGTTCAAAAAGTTTAAGCTAGAGAAACCTTCAGAAACCTTTAAGGACGCCGACAACATGCAGGCCATCGATGACGACCTTTCAAATCAATTGCAGGACTTGATATGGCAAATTGACAAACTGCAGTTATTACGCCAACCTAGAGGATTCATATCGCAACATGCGCAATTCCCAATCCCGAAATTTAGCGCAACGAATTCTCAGCATTGGTTTGCACAGTTGGAACGACTATTTAACCTCCACAATGTGACTCTGTAGAGCACAAGTTTGACTTCATTTCGATAAAACTGGAGGAAGATGTGGTTGCAATGATTGCCGATACAATAATAAAAGCTCAGGACTCGGGTGACACTTTTTTTATTTCAGTGTCGCGACGCGTCGCCAGTGCAGCAGGAACAACAACATGTGGATTCTATGAGTTGAAGGACACCAAACATGTATGAGCTTGCAACAATTTTAAAAGCGCTTTCTGCAAAAATTTACAAATTGTATGAGGAAACACAATGAGTTTCTACCACAAAAAAAAAAAATCCGCGAAAATGCTCGCAAGTGCCAGCCCACATGCTCACGATACTTGCAGACGTCAAACTAGAGATGCTGCCGTTAAGTCTGCTGGTTAACGACAGCCCATCCACTACTGGCATTTCACTTATTAATATTTCACAAACATTACATCCTACGATCCTACATATAAAGGATCGATTTTCGAATCAGCAATTTTTTATTGACTCTGTATCAGTAAATTCTGTAAGACTTTGAATAACAAAGGCAGACTATATCTGTATGCCGCAAATCAAACACCCATTAACATATTCGAAATCTTCACTCTCAAAATTGACCTAGGTTTGCAGCGTATATTAACCTGGTCATTTACACTCGCCGACGTTCAAACACCTATAATTGGTGCAAATTTCCTCGCAACCACTTCTGGTCTTCTAAATAGTTGAAATATTGAGTGTTTTTTTCGTTAAACAAAATTTCTTTTTTAACAAAACCCAATTTAAAAGAAAAATATTTGAATAGTTAATTAACAATTAATAAACAAATATTTTTCGGTAATGCAACACAATTAAAAAACACAATAAAAAAATTTCTTTTTGATGGCGGACCAGGAGTCGAGCCCAGGACTCCCGTTCATCGATCTAGCACTTATCAGCTGCGCCACCCGACACTTGAATCTAGTCGGCCTAGAACTATACATATCCCTATGCATAAAAAAAGCTTGACTTGGCTGGATCGCTATTTTGTCGAAAATATAAATTTTTTAAGTGAGCTGGCTGCTGAAATCTGCCGTTGCGAGACCACAAAATGTGTGTATCTGGCATGCTAGAAAGAGACAAACATATAAAAGCGAAACGAGAACACAAGCGATATACCCGTGGTCATCGTTTCGCTTACTGAAGCAGACTAAATTATTTTCGCCTTCACTTCAATTAGCTGAGCAGCGATCGACTCGCCGGGGCGCTATTGCGTTAGGCTTTTTGCCGAAGCTCTTTGGGGTCCATGAGAAGGCAAGCGTTTGCTATCAACAAAATCTTGTGTTTGACGCATATATGTGTTGTGTGGTTAGTGCTGTGACGGTTTCTGACCGCTATCCAATTCCACACATACAAGATTTTTCCGATCGTTTTTGTAATAAAAAAACTTTACAACGCGGGATTTGAAGAAAACGTATTTTCAAATTCCGATGTCACAGGAGGTTACAGAGAAGGCCTGCAAACCTGCAAACCTGCAAACCATTTGGCTAATTTGAATTTTTAATTGTGCTGTTTGGTTTAAAAAACGTGAAGAAACTTTAAAGTGATTAATGCCCAAATCTTCCGAGGAGTAGACTATGATGATGAAATCCTCAATTTGTCTGATTCCCGGGCATTTTGCATACACAATTTTCAATTTTCGCAAGCTGCGGTGTAATTCCTTGGCTACGCAGTTAACAGCAAAGGTATTAAACCTCCCATGATCCGAATAAACGCAAACTATTTGCGAATCACAGTGTATCACATTAATATTCGGTTTTTCTTTTATTCAACTTTCATCATTGAATAAACTTACAAATCTAGGCACAATCAAAAAATTTCAAATTATTTAATAAAGCCCAGAATGTCACCTTTCCATTGATGTGCATATGAGGTTATTAAGTATAACACATAAATATATATATTTAATTAAAAGTGACAACCTCTGAATTTAGCCTTACTTTTAATATTCGGTTTTTTGGCGTAGTCAGATTAAAAGAACCATGTGGCAACTCCGAAAAGCCTCAAATAGTGCAAAAAACTGTTCTCCCGGAAAAAAGAGACATATGGCATCCATTATTCAGGAAGAAACCCACGCCAATATTGCATTGTCTGGGTACAGTTTGAAATAGGCTGGAAACAAAAAAAATTCATCGTTGGAGCAGCGAAAATCATCCTCAGTTGCATTTGGAGGGCAGGACATTCTCTGACATTGCTCAAATTCTTGAGATGAAACCGAACACTGTTGTTAATATTGTTTGGAGATTCCGAAATGAAGGCAGGATCGCGTTTTTTTAAACAAAATGGGCAACCTAGAAAACTGACTGAACGGGAAAAGTCCAGAATGGTGAGGAAGTTGAAGGCAAATCCTCGACGAAGTGTTCCGGAATTGATAGCTGAACTCTTTGCCGAGAATGGAATGTTCGTTTCAGCGCAGATAATAAGGCGCACAATCATTAGAGAAGGCTACAACGGCCGAATTGCACTAAGGAAATTAGTGATCTGCGAATGGGATCACAAGTTGACGGAAAAATTTGCCCAGGAGTGCTCCAATAAGGATCAAACCTGGTGGGATGACGTCACAACCCGGACGAGAGAAAATTGAATATGTTTCGGAGCGATATGACAACGATTATAAGGTGTCAACACAATTCGGACCTCGGAATAAAGATTTTTAAGGCTAACAGTAAAGCATGGCGGAAGTCACGTCATGGTCTGGGGATGTAGTTCCACCAACGGAACAGAGAATCTGATATCAATCGATGGGATAATGATACAAGATTCCTATCTACACGTTATAAAAAGAAAAAATAAGACAGTGGGTGGATAAAATGGACATTCTCCAAACGTTTAAGCTTTACCAAGACAATGTCCCAATACATAAAGCCCACAAAATAAGATTTTGGATCCTATACGACCACCTAAATGTAATGGAAACTTCGTCCTAATCACCTGATCTCAATCCAATAGAGAATTTGTGGAGTGAGTTGAACCGGCGCTTTCACAAAACGCCAAAATTGTCCTCAGTAGATATCAAGGCTGGGCTCCAGGAGAAATGCGCCAAAATAGGTGATGAACGCACTAAAAAAGTTATAAACAATATCCCAAAACGCGTATGGGACACAATAAACAACAATGGGTACTAAAAAAATATTAAAATAATTTTTTTCTTTAGGTAAACACTCGTTCCTTAAAAATATATAAGTAAAACCGAATATTAAAGTAAGGCTAAATTCAGAGGTTGTAACTTTTAATTAAATATATATATTTATGTGTTATACTTAATAACCTCATATGCACATCAATGGAAAGGTGACATTCTGGGCTTTATTAAATAATTTGAAATTTTTTGATTATGCCTAGATTTGTAAGTTTATTCAATGATGAAAGTTGAATAAAAGAAAAACCGAATATTAATGTGATACACTGTAGGTCGTTTTTGGGAATAGTAAACTTCTATCGTCGCTGGATTTCACATGCCTCACAACTGCAAGCGCTTTCTAACGACTTTACGCGAAACACGAAAAGAAAATAAATGACAAGCGGTTGATTGATTGAACTAAGCTGTAAAAATATACGCTAAATGCAAAGAAAGTTAAGTAAATACAGCACTACTCGCGCATCTAAAACCAAATGCAGAATTCAGATTGAAGTGCGAAGCGTCAGACAGCGATAGGTGCTGGAGCAGCATACTGACATCGGTTGGCAATTTTTAGGGTTTTGATCGGAAAAAATCTCACCAGCACCGAACAAAACTGCAGTACCTACGACCGTGAGCGCTGGCCATATACAAGAGCATAAAGCACTTCAAGCTTGGTAGATGCAAGAGCGTTTGCAATCGTAGCTGATCATAAACCTCTAATATACGGCACCACATCGATAACTGCGCCGTTTGAGTTTCAACTCCCAATCTTCGAAGACTATAACACAACTGAGCGGAAACGAAAATGTGGTTTTGAATGCGTTTCTGAGAATCAACGCATTATCAATGCCATCGTTGCTGATTCTAAAACCCATTAAAGAACCTCAGGCATCAGACAGCGAGTTGTCCGTGCTGTTCAGAGGAACGTCACTACAACTACAATCAGTAAAAACCCAGCGAAGGAGTTCACGTTTATTGCGACACTTCAACAGGCACAATGCGACCATATATTCCAAAACCATTAGGTTAGGTAAGGTTAAGTGGCTGAAGCGAGATATCCTACACCGATGAGTAATTTCCCACCTAAGGTCGTCTAGGTGCTCAATCATTAGTCTGCAAGTCGCCATTGGTAAGGATACTTGCCCTTTTTCTTCAAGAGAGACTGTACCCAGCCTAGCGGGCTCGTCCGCAGTGCAATTGCCCTCTATGTCACTATGTCCAGGGACCAATATGAGGTAAAGATCGAATTGTTCAGCCATCTCCATTAGAGATATGCGACATCCGTTTGATATAATGGAGTTGGAGGAGACAGACCTAAGTGATTTAAGTGCTGTCTGGCTGTCTGGCTGTCTGAGAGGATGCAAATCCTGCATCCGTACGGTATATCTCGTCTCACGGAGTCGAGAGCTTCTTCAATGGTAAAAATTTCCGCTTGAAAGACGCTACAATGGTTTTGCAATTTGGAAGATCTAGCAATACCTAATTTTCAGCAATATATGCCTTCGCCTGTTCGACCTTCCGCTCATGTGCCGTCGGTGTAGAACTGTATGTTAAAGGTTCTCAAATGTACTTGTTTTGGGAAAAATTTACAACTTTGCAAAAACATATAAAAAAAACCAAAACGGTTCAAGGACAAATCCAAGTGTATGTCGCAGACTCATTAAATGTGATTTCAAAGCAGTTTGTGTCAAAGTGCACTTTTCCGCACTATCTGCGTATCTCAATATTTCGCAGAAAACTTTTGTTATGTTAAGGCAACATCTAGCAAAAAAAAAAAAATAAACAAAAAGCAGCTCCTTTGATATCGCAGGAGTTCCACATCGCTTTGTTATTTCAAGCACCAATGAATGTTAGGGATTTTTTGACAAATACAATTAAAAGTCCAATTCAATATCTAAAGATGAAGCTTCAGCTTTACTTTTTGGTCATAGATTGTCAACTAGGCCGCAGGGCGAAGATGCACAAAAAAGAAGTGCAGTCATTTAACCATTATATAATTTTTATTATCTCTGCAAGAGTATACTGAGTTGTGAAAAGTATGTAACAGGCAGAAGGAGGTGTGGCAGACCCTATAAAGTACATAAATTCTTGATCAGCATCACAAGCCGAGTCGATATAGCCATGTCTGTTTGTCTGTCCGTATGAACAAACAGATCTCAGCGATAGTAAGAGCTACAAGTTCATATTTATTCAGTATCGACTCGATATTAAGTCACTAAATACAAGAATCATTTTTTTTTTGATCCCACGCCCCATTCGCCCACTATGGGGAGTACCAGTTTTGGTATGCAGGTTTTTAGAGACGGCACCAATGCAATGTCATTGAAATGCCATGCCCCCTTTTCTCAAAAGTAATAATACATTGTCAAACTTGAATGTGACTTTTAAGGCATATGTTCTTATCGTTCAGTATTGTAATTTGATATTCGTTTGGAGACAAACTATATCAAACTATCCTCAAAGTTGCAGAAAAACCCGATAATAAACAAGAGATCTAGACATGTAACAAAGTTCACAATTCAACGCAATGTCAATGCATGTGTGCAAGCATTCAAACATTTTAACGAACGTTTACGCTGCATGTGTAGCGACAGCGGACGCTGGACGTGCCGACCAAAGATATTTGTATGTATTACATATACAGACATACATATCTTTGAGGACACATGTAATGTCAATTATATATGTATTGTGCATAAGTACAAATACTATCCATTGCAATATCCCAATATCGATAATATAATCGGGAATAAAATACAGAGAGTATTATACTGCCGGGCGAGTCTACTGTACTTTTCTTTCTTGTATTTTTAAAATCATATTCTTTTTGTAACAAAATTTTTATTATATTTAAAGGAGTGTCTTTTAGTTTATAAATATTAATATAAATATTAAATTTTATAGTATAATTTAAAAAAAATGGGTAAGTGGGCGTGTACACGCCTACTTTAATAAATATATGTTTCTGAACGTGTACATACTAACAATAAAAAAAAATATTAAAAAATAAAATTCTAACTTAGTTTAAAAGTGATTAATAAAGAAATAAAATTAAAATCTTTCCCATTGTGCAGCGACAGAGCCACGTTGAAACAAATTCGTCGCAAGTATGTGTGGCCTTCAATGTGCAGGGATGTTTTGGCATGGACAAGAAACTGCAATCCTTGTCAAACGGCAAAAGTTCACAAACACAACTCACTACTACCCGATAAAATTACAGTACAAGGTCATCGATTTGAGCATGTCCACCTAGACATTGTGACTATGCCACTGGTAGATGGATACTACTCATTTTGAGTAAGGGGTCTAAAAATGTACCCAAATTTTAAGCTGCAAAGATTAAACGCGTGGTCCAAGTTAATGGAGCAAAACAATATGTTGCACACAATGATAATGAACGCAATCCTAATGAAGATAAAGATGATGATGAGGTTTATGCATTTATGTATTACAGATATTGTTTAACAATAATAGACCCTTTCTCTCTTTGGCCAGAAGCAATCCCTATGCCAATCATGTCTGCAGAAACAGTTTGAAGAGCCATTTGAAACTGTTGAATATCTCGCCTTTGTTACCCAAAATCATAACGACAGACGAGAGTAAGTAATTTGAGTTGGCGCTGTTCAAATACTTGGCGAATCTTGTTGAAAGTGAACACATCCACACAACACCTTACCATCCGCAATCAAATGGAAAAATTAACTGTGGCACAGATCGCTAAAAGCTGTGTTGATGTGTGACTCTGAAACATAATTGTTTAAATAGCTTCCATCTGCCCTTTTTGGTCAATAAACTTGTATCAAGGAAGACTTATAAGCTTCAGCTGCGGAGATGCTTAACGGATGTACTTACCTGCAAGACCCGCTGAATTCGTTAGCGAATTTCGAACACCACATCGAACCGAAACTCTTCAAACACAAGCATATAAATTATTGTGAATATGTATTAGTTCGAACGGATTCGGTCAAAGGACCGTTTGAGCCAACTTATACAGGACCGTTTAAATTCATCGACAAGTCAGATCGCGGGTTCATTGTTCAAATTAATAACAAAGACAAATCCATATCAATTGACATAATAAAGCCAGCTTTCCTAGAAGATAATAGCTTAGAAGAAGACTGTGGCAACCTAGCAACAATACACTGGTCAATGCAACACACTACAAGGCTGTCAACTTCAGTACGACGCGTTAAACTCAAAGCAACACATGTCTCTGTTTTTATAAAAAATATCAATTATTAATCAATCTAATTGAGCGTGTTATTATTTGCATCCACAAATATTAAAATATTATTGCTGGATTTTTATTCCAAATTAAGTGGCTCAATCTCTTATAGTCGCTGAGATCAAGGTGTTCATAGGGATGGACAAACGCGCATCGCTATACTACATGGGCTGATAAGTGTTTAGATTTTTAGTGAACACTATTTTTTTTTGCACAGAATGTAATTTATTCTTCAACATAGGACCCTTCCTGGGAAAAACATTTAGTAAAGCGGTTCTCTAACATTTCTGTACCTTTTTTATAATATGAAACGTCTAAGTCCTCAAAATACGACTCTGTCTGCGAGACGACTTCATCATTTGATTAAAATTTTTTTCCCTGTAGCCACCTTTTTAAGTTTGGGAACAAGTAATAATCACTGGGGGCTAAATCTGGAGAATAAGGTGGGTGAAGAACCAATTCGAATCCCAAATCGTTGATTTTGGCCATCGCTTTGACGGAGGTGTGAGCTGGTGCGTTGTCATGGTGGTACAAAACTTTTTTCCTTGCCATATGGGGCCGTGTTTTTTTAATTTCCTCTTTAAGTTTGTCCAAAAATGCAACATAGTATTCTCCTGTTATTGTTCTACCCTTCTGGAGATAATCTATAAATAGTATACCATGGGCATCCCAAAAAACGGAGGCAAGAACCTTCCCAGCCGAACGTCGGTCCTTTGGAAGCTTTGGTCTGCTTTCACAGCTGGCGAGCCACTCGGCTGATCTTCGATTTGACTCTGGTGTGTGGTAATGGATCCATGTTTCATCCATTGTTATGAAACGGCGAAAGAATTCAGTTCTATTTCTTTTTAACATTGCCAAACAAGCCCCGATCAATTGTGAGCAAGCGCGGCATCCACCTCGCCGATAGCTTTTTCATATCCAAGATGTTGTGTAAAATGAAAAAACTTGTGTTACTTGCGCCCTACCTAAGCATGCACGCGGACCAAGTGCGCTAACTGTGAAAAACACTCCGCTAATTCTCCTTCTTGCCCAAAATATCAGCAACAGAAAGAAATCATGCGACTAAATACAAAAAATAAATGCAGTATGAGAGAAGCCAAAGCGCTCTTTCGACAGACACAACTCAACTCAACTACCGCAAGCTATGCTGCTGCTGTCTCATCAACGGGGGCCTCAGCACCCGAAAGCTTATCTGCAAAACCGTCTTCATCGCGCTCAACGCCCGAAGACTCTACACCAAAGCCCTCTGCGTCGCGCGCATTAACGAAAGAACAAACAACAAAAATCCTACCAAAGCAAAACAAAAACGTACACACAAAAATCTTCCCAATACTCTGCGCATCAAGCGACTAAACATGAACTACTAACCTTACCTCTCTCCTCTTCTCTAGAAAACCTCTTATCTAATAATCTCCACGATAAATATCAAAACAAAAGCTCAAAACTTTAAGCCTCTGCAAACTCTTGCTCTCCTACTTCAACAGTGCCGACAGATGACTAAATAGGTGACGTAGATTTATAATCTAAGTTCCCCTTTTAGTCAGTACACTTATAACAAATGACATCTACCATTATACTCTATACAAATATCCATTAAAATAATTCAATAGAACCTTAACGGTTATCTTACCAACTACCACGAACTGCTAATACTTTTAAAGTAAAAAAATTCAGATGTTGTATGCCTACAAGAAACTCACTTACCCCATCAATTTCTCAACATTAAAACTCCAAAGCCGTACATAGGCTACTTTAAAAACTCTTATTCTATTGATACACGCAAATAAAGTATCGGCTTTCTTATCAAGCGATCGCTACCACATGAATATATTCAATTAACTTCAAAACTTCAACATAATTGCTGATACTCTTTTGATCAATATCATCCGGAAACTTACAATAATTAGTATGTATATTGCACTCACGCAAAATTTTGCCCAACTCAAAAACTCCATAAATACTTCTGGGCGACGTTAACTCATGGAGCCCTTTGTGGGGGCCACAAACCTAATAGTCCTCAGCGACGGCTCTCCCACTCTCTCCCACAGACAACGCCGACTGGAAAAAATGTCAGTCTATGATCCTCAGCAATCAAATATGTCCATCGTCCAATAAGGTAGCACTCCTAACGCATACCATCCGCAAAGCGACGAATTGTTCAATCCCGCAAACTAAAATATCCCTCATAATAAAGCAGTATATTGGTGAAATAGGGACCTAAGGGAAATTAATCAGCTCCACTGGCGAACATATAAAAACAAGAAAGAAAAGTAGAGTTGATCACGCCCGACCATAGAATACTCTCTGCATTTTATTCCCGATTATTTTAATAAAATCAGTATCCGAGTATATCAGTTGATAGTACTTGCAATAAAACACGTTGAAACAAACACATCTGTATGCACATATGTATGTGTGAATATGTAATACATATGTATATATTTGGTCGGCACGGCCAGCGGCGCTGCCGCTACGCAAGCAGCGAAAACGTTCGTTCACATGTTTGAATGTTTCTATCTCGCTTGCACACATGCGTTGACATTGCGTTCAATTAAAAACTTTGTTTCGTGTCTAGCTCTTTTGTTTATTGTTCGATTAATATGCAACTTTCAGGATAGTTTGATATATTTTGTCTTCAAACGAATTTGAAATTACAATAATGTACGATAAGAACATATGCCTTAAACCGACATATGTTCCTTAGTGCCATAGTTACTGAGATATTTACATAAAATATCAATATTTTACGAGGTGTGTCTAGCTTTTTGCTCATTGTAAGCGAACGGGGCGTCGCATCGAAAGAAAAAAATCTTGTATTGACTGACTTAATATCGAGTCGATACTGACTTGCAGCTCTTACCATCTCTGAAATCTGTTTGTTCATACGGACAGACAGACGGACATGGCTATATCGACTCGGCAGACGTAGTTTCCTGTGAGAATGAAGAAATCAGACGCAGTGATAGACTAAAAGGCAAACCTATAATTTCGTATAGATTATTAGAAAAATGTCTAATGAATTCTTATACGCATTTAAATAATATTCCAAAATTTTTTTAAGAAATCAAAGATCGGCATGATAAAAGTATGTGGGAAAAGGCCATTTCCAAAACAAGACATGGTCTTTGGTACAGAGGCCTCAAAACAAAAATATTATCAAGTGCAAATGGGTGTTTACTATTAAACAAAATGAATTTGGCAACTTAATCCGATATAAAGCAAGACTTTAGCTAGAGGCTTTACGCAGGAATATTTGTCAGACTATGAAGAAACATTTGCACCAGTTGCACGAATTTCTAGTTTTAGATTTATTCTGGTATTAGCAAAGCAACATGATTTAAAAATTCAACATATGGAAATCAAGACAGCATTTCTCAATGGTAATCTTAATGAAGAAATTTATATGAAAATTCCTCAAGGATTGACATATGATGAGGGTAGAGGTTTTAAGTTAAATAAAGCTATATATGGTCTTAAGCAAGCTGCGAGGTGCTGGTTTGAAGCGTTTGAAAATGATCTCAAAGAAATAGGGTTTGTTAGTCTAGGAGTGGATCGATGTATCTATATTATAGATAAAGGAGATATTTCATTAAACATATACGTACTATTGTATGTAGATAATTTCGTGATAGTTACGAAAAAGATGGAAATAATGCCTTAGTTTAGGTCCTATTTGATGAACAAATTTAATATGAGTGATTTAAAAGAAAGCCGTCATTTTATTGGCATAAAAATTGATAGGCATGGAGATCAGTTATATCTTAGTCAATCAGTTTATATAAATAATGTTTAAAAAAAATTTAATATGGAAAACTGCAATCCCGTTCCTTGGTAATCACCATTACCAAGCAAAATTAATTCTGAAGCCTTAGAATCAAATGAAACACATGATGCACTGTTTCGTAATTAAATTGGATGCCTAATGTATATAATGTTATGTACTCGCCCAGATTCAATAAGTATATTAAGTAGGTACACTAATAATAATAAAGAGTAATGGCAATGTCTTAAAAGAGTACCTAGATATCTAAAAGGCACAGTTAATCTCAAATTAACTTTCACAAAATATGTAAGCTATAAAATGTTTGAAAATTGTCTTATTTGCTAGAGTACAATGAAGCAAAAATCAGTAGCTGATAGTTATCTACTGAAGCGGAGTATATGGCTTTATTTGAAAGTGTCAGAGAAGCCTTATGGCTAAAATCCTTAATTAACAAAACAAAGCTTGAGTTAAATGATCCAATACCTATATTTGAAGATAATCAGGGCTGCATAAGTATAGCGAATATTCCAACTTGCCAGAAGAGAACTAAGCACATAGATATTAAATATCATTTTACTTGAGAACAAATTGAAAAGAAACTAATTTCCGTTAAGTATCTTTCCAAAGATTAGCAGTTAGCCGATGTTTTGACAAAACCTCTACCAGTAGCTAGATTCCTAGCCTTACGAAGTCAACTGGGTCTCACGGAGTAAATGCACTTCGTAACAATTAAATTTAACAATTTAACTAAAATTTATTAATTAACTGAAGTTAAAGAAAGTATTATTTAAAATTTTTATTTCGATGTATTTGAATTTATTGAAACTATAATTCAGAAATGTTATTTCGATGTATAATCTGAATTTTATAATTTTTGAGTGGTCGAATAAGGTTTTTTCTGAATTTTCCCTAATTCCTCGCAGATAATCTGGACCACTATTTTTGTATTCCCAGTATAAGCTCTCTCGTCAGATAAAATTTTGCATTTTAAAATTAATTTATTAATGTAACTTTTGAGGAGGTGTGTTGAGAAATAGCAAAAGCCACATTAAAAGAAGGCGCAGATAATGAACGAGAAGCAATAGTGAAGACATAACGGGACTAGCTGAATATTGCATCGTATTCTGTTTTGTGCGCTTGGCTTCTCTCAACAGTGCGTTAAGCTAGTTCAGTTCTTTCTCAGTGACGAGTGCGTGTAGACGAAAATAAAAATTATTAAACAAGAATATTTGAATTATAAAACTAAAACGTCTTATTATTTGACTGGAATATTATTAATCTACTGCTATATTTAATATTTTATCCCAAAAGCATATAAATTTCTCTGTCTACGCTGATGACGCAATTATATATACAAAAATCAAAAATCCAAACAAAATAAACCAGTCATTATCAAAAGTATTAACAGATATTCTAAGATGGGGAGCCCTGTCGGGCGCCACGTTATCAATAGATAAATGCAAAATCTTACATGTATGCAAAAAACACAGATGTAGTTTGCCTAGCCTAATTTTTGACAACAGGTTCATCAGTTACGTACATGAATTAAATATCCTTGGAATAATTTTTGACAATAAGTTTAATTTTAAGAGTCACTGTGAAGATCTCAAGCACAAACTGAACAATAGGCTAAATATAATTAAATTTCTCGCATCAAAATCCTCACACATACATACGAGCTTTTTAGTAAATATTACAAGGGCTCTGATACTATCAAAGCTGGACTATGGACTTCCTATATACGGCTGGAGTGCCAACGCCAACCTAAGAAGACCTCAGGGACTTTTTACAGCGCAGCAGTTCGATCAATCAACGCATTTTCAACATCGCCCATCAAATGCATCCTGACAGAGGCAGGCCTACCCTCCACTCCAGATAGACTATTGGAAGCTACACATAAGCTTATTCCCAAGCTCTCCTACACCCCAAACAGACTTTTTCATAAGCTCTATATGGACGCCGTGAAAGCCAAAAGAAACTACAAAAAGATTTCTACAATTCGTCGTGTCGCTGCCCTCGCAAAAAAAATAACCTGGTACATCAGCCGCCCAGGTTACGAGTCAACTATCCTCCAGGGCAACTCCGGGAATCAACCTTCAACACAAAGCTTCACTACTACACAAAAGATGAAACCTCCAAAGACACCTTTAAGCAACTGTATGTGGAAGAAAGTCACAAGTACGGGGATCGGAAATGGCTCTTTACTGATGGCTCCTCCCGGAATAGCATAACAGCTTTTGCAGTGGTAGACTCCAACAACACAACCATGGCACGGGCAATCCTGCTCGACGGTTCAACAGTTTTCGAAGCCGAAGCACACACCATCCTAAATGCATGCATAATTGCCCAGGCAGCAAAAGCCCACCACATCATATGCACAGACAGTCTCAGCACAATCGAGGCTATAAAAAACTTGAACTCCAAAAATAAAATTATTGTAGAGATCAGAAACAGCCTCATAAGCAGCCGCGGTAAAATAACATTGTTCTGAGTACCCAGTCACATGGGTATTGCAGGGAATGACAACGCCGACGATACCTCACTCATTGCAACGACCTCCTTGGAGGGAGCGCAATGCTCAGCGCATCTAATGCAGAAAATCAAAGAACTTTTAAAAGTTTACAAATTAGAGAATTGGACTACATTCAATCACTGGTGCAGGAAATTGAACAACAACTGCGAAAGCATTAAAATACCCCCAAACGTACCCAAATTTAAATGGACAACTTTTATTCGAGCCCGTATAAGGCACACCAACATCACACACAAACATCTACTGGAAAACACCAACACTCCAGTCTACCTCTGTGGTTCCGCCCTTACAACCGAGCACATCATTGTCTTCTGCCCCGACTATGATAGTATCAGAGGCCGAGTATTCAATAACATGTCACTCATTTACACCCTCGTATCTCCCACTACTGACAATATAAATAAGATTTTCAATTTCTTTAAACATGCTAATCTAAGCTACAAAATCTAATTATAACAATATAAAAACCTTATAATTTAAACTGTCAAACGGATAGAGTTGAAGGCCTTATTAGCTGCTAGTACTTCCTGAAATCTGTATTGCCCTTTTAGATTTAATATACCATATTATATCTAACTTAATAAAATAAAAAAAAAATATACATCGTATAGCTGCTACATTTAGAAACAGTCGGTCGAAAATACGCTCTAAATACATATGAATTAGTATGTTTTCATTCTAAAAAAATAGAAGCTCTAAAATCCATAATTTAATCGATTGGAATATTAAAACTCTTAAGTATTGTTAATAACTAGTTAAACTTGATTAAAGGGTATCCTAAATATCATGAAATCGTAATATGCATATTGTTTGAGTTGAAGTACCGCTGGGGCAAATCGAACTTAAATAGGACAATGTTGAGAACTAAATCGCTGTTTTTCCAAAATTTATATCGGACCGCCCTGGTATGTATGTACTTATGTATATTGGTTTAGTGTAATTAATATAAACTTTTATTCTTGCTGCAGTTTTATTCTTCGATACTGAGCTGTGCCTAATGCGTAAACACAATGGGGCAGGCAGAAATAACACACAGATCCGTTCATTACCAATTTACTAAACACACAAAAAACTCTCTGATGAATGTTTTTGGTGCGTATAAAATAAACATGTTCATACATACATATATATTTGCTTGAATGCGCTGAAAAAGTAAGTGCAAATAAACGACCAGTCAAAAATTTTAGTGTAATTGTCAGCGAAACTGAACATAATGCATGTGAATGGTTTACAGGATATCCAAAAGTATAAAATCATGTTAAAATACTACCTTATTTTAATATGTTTTGCCTTAAGAATGTTCAATATCATTGGAATATTTACTGTAGCTAATTAATATTCAATTGGATTAAGTCTCCGTAATGAAGTAACATGTGGCTATGCTATGAGTTGAAATAGGCTTATAAACAAAACGCACAAATATGTACATAAGCAATTAACACAAAAATTAAAGAAACTTAAAATTCAACTGTGTGTAAAATAAATACCATTATGTCTATTAATCTTTTGTGTAAAAAGTACCATTTATTTAGTTTGAATTCTAAAACTGCACGACCTCCGCTATTACTTTATTTCCGTTGCTTGAAGACTATAAAAATAAAACAAAACCGAATTGTATTTTACACTCTAAAGGTGTATGGAATTGATAGAATGCCTTCAACTGAACTATTTTGCAAACTGATTTTAGGTAGAGTTGGGTAGTTTCGTTCAAAATAAGTTCAAATGAACAGGGCAGTAAAATTAGCGAATGAACTTATTCAATTATCCATGAACGATATCGTTCGTTTCAGGTACCTTTTTAATTACTTTTTTCCATTATTTGCCGTGTTTATTTGGCTTGGTATTATTTAAATAGAAGCACTAACCATACAACACATAGATGCGTCAAACGCAAGATGTAATCACCTAGTCAACGACGCCACCGCGGCACTTGAATCTGGTCGCCCTAAAACTATATTTTTCCCAATAAAAAAAGCTTGACTTCTCAGCTTTTTCGCTATTTTGTCGAAAATAGAATTTTTAGCAATGAGTTGGTTGCCGAAATCAGCCGTTGTGAGAAATTACAAAATGTGTGTAAGTTAACTACGAGCTTCCCGCTAACCGAAACAGAGAAGGGAATTTGCCACACGCGCTCTCCAGACGTGCTGACTCCACGTTATCAGTGGTCAGCGAGTTAGCGTAAACAAAAGTGTCAAATAAAGAGGCCTTGAAACATCAACGGAGCAGCAACACCGGCACAACATCAATAATAGCATAAATAATAGAGAGCATGTACGTGAGCCCTGCGATTAAATACTTGAGGTCACATAGGTTTTTAAAGTTGTGAAAAATAAATATTCCTGCTAAATTTGTGAGTTTCTTGTTCTTGTGTGAAAAATCATTTCTCCTTTTGCTTTCGTATGCTACGTATCGTAGTAGTTTGAGTCTTATGAGTTATAGAACACAAATCGATTCGGACGATAGCGAATTAGCAGACCTAGTACAAGACCTGGGGCAGGTATCTAAAGTTCAAGCTACCCACTCAGAAGATAACAACGACAAAATGGACGCAAGCCAAATGCGCGCGATTATCGATGCTGCATTAAGATTTCAAGCCGAGGAATCAAATAGAAGAGAACAGCAGATAAGGGCGGAAATAGAAAAGAAAATAGAAGAATTGTCAGGGCGACTAGACGCAACAAAGTTATCAGCTTCTGAAATAAAGTTGTACTAAGAGGCGGAAATTATTCCGGGTAGAACTTGTGATGAACCCATGGATGCGGTGAAAAGCTTACCGGAATTTCTTGCGTCGAACAAAATTTTCGAAAATTACGATGGTAGTTCACGACATTATCAGGCTGTCATAATTATTCGGCTTAATACACTCCTTAATTTCGAAGCGATTAGCTCGCCTTGATTTCACTTATGGTGATAAGAGGCCCATTCACGTTATTGAACAAGAAATGGGTAGGCTGAAACAGGGACAAATGGGTATCTTAGAGTACTATGACGAGTTAGAGAAAAAGCTTCCCTTTCTCACTAGCAAAGTAAACATGACCTACGACAAGGGCATGTGCGAAAAATTCAGGGGAGACGTGTTACGAGTGTGCGGCTTAAAGAGAAGCTTGACCGACGTTCTGTTTGCGGCGCACCCTTCGGATTTGCCTTTTGCCTTAGCATTGGCCCAAGAGGTGGAAGCCAACCATGAACGATACGCACTTGCGTCGACCAGTCGATGTCCAAATTTAGGAAACCCACAAGCTTTCAAAAGGCTTAAGGCATTGGAAAGTTTAATCCAAACCAGGGTGAAGCCATGAAACGCTCCAATACGTCTGAACGACTATCTGGCCAAAGGCGCCAAAGGGTTGACCATGTCTCAGCGGAAACGGGTCAAGATACGACTTACAGCGCAAAAGCTGAACGTAGCCGAGATCAAAGAGGGATCCGATAATGAATACGAGTACGACAGTGTCAACTTTCTTTTTGACTGCGTCAATTTTTTAGGGCAAAGTCCCTGCTGCCGTTCCTACGGCGAACAGTAGCGGGGGTAAGCCTTAAACTATTAATCGACACGGACGTATCTAAAAACTACATCGAACCATTTGAACAACTAAAAGGCGTAGGCCCGGTCGAATCCCAATTTGTCATCCAGTCTATTCACGGTTCGAACAGCATAACTAAGAAGTGCTTATTACCGATGTTTGGACAGAAGGCAACAATTTTTTATTATGGATAACCTGCCCTTGACGGAATCATTGGCCTCGATCTGTTAAAACAAGTCGATGCCGCTATCAGCCTGAAAAAAGGTACTTTGGTAGCTGGTGGTGTTCAAGAAAAGATACACTACCATAATTGCAAAGATGTGAATCATTCAAAGATTCTTGACATCCAAATTCCAATTGTGGTAAAACAGCAATTTTTGCAAATCTTAAAAGATTGCGCAAGCACTGTTGTCGCAACTATAAGAACAGTATGCGATCAAGTTGTTCATTCATAGCTATACCCGTACGCGCGTGGTGTACATGACTTTGTTGCCTCGGAGGTAAACGACCTTCTTAAAAACGGCATCATTCGAAAGTCTAGTTCACCCTACAACAATCCAGTCTGGGTGGTGGACAAGAAGGGTGGCGGCAATAGGGTAAAACGACTAGTGATTGATTTTAGGAAACTGAATAAAAACACAATTGTCGACAAATACCCTGAGCCTGAGTCAGACGCCGCTACAATTTACAGCGAGGCATCCTTGACCTACTCTATTGAAACAACTACCAAGCCGGTCATTTGTTTCAGAAACCAAAGTTTCCTCAAGGAGGCAAGGTTTCCCTTAAAAAGAAATTTCATCCTGTTCGGAGAAAAAACTCGACATGTAATCAACTTTGTCTATGAAAATTCCTTTATTGACATTGTGAAATCAGTAATCAACCCAAATGTGGTAATCGGGATACTCTGCGAATTTCCAACCTTGGCCCAGATTCAACACGAACTGGTTAAATCCTTTCCCAGTACAAAATTCTGGCATTGTAAGAACCTTGTCAACGACGTTTACAATAGTGGGGAGAGAAGGGAAATCATCACCGCTGAACATAATTACGTCCATAGAGCCGCCCAGGAAAATGTGAAGCTGGTAATGAACGATTACTACTTCTTAAAAATGACAAAACTCGCATACGAAGTGATCCTTAATTGTAAGGTTTGCTAGAAAGCGAAATACGACAGACATCCAAAGAAGCAGGAACTTGGACAAACTCCAATCCCTTCACGCACCGGGGAGATGCTACATATCGACATCTTCTCGACAGACCGGAAATACTTTCTAACCTGCATTGACAAATATTCAAAGTTCGCTACTGTACAACATATAGCGTCCCGGCCGATCGAGAACGTTATACCTCCGTTGCTCACAATTATGAACTTTTTTCCCCATGCCACAACAAGCCCTCACTCAAATCTGACACTGTAACATCCCTATTGCTAAACAGTTTTGGGGTTAATACTGTAAACGCGCCTCCGTTGCACAGCACGTCAAACGGTCGAGTTGAGCGCTTCCACAGCACTCTTCTAGAAATTGCCCGATGCCTCAAATTGCAGAGAGGCATCAGCAACACGGTCGATCTAATCCTCCAGGCTACGATCGAGTATAATAAAACAATTCATTCGGTCACCGAAAGAAGACCAGTTGACATCGTGCATAGCAGCGGGCCGGAAGCCCATCAAGGCGTCAGGGATAGGATCGAAAAAGCACAACTAGTGCTAAATGCTCGAATCAACCAGGCAGGACGGAACAGTGTTTTTCGAAGTGGGCGAAAAAGTCCTCGTCAAGACAAACAGGAGGTTGGGGAATAAGCCCACAACACTGTGCAACGAAGAGAAAGTAGAAGCGGACTTGGGGACAACGGTCCTCATTAAGGGGAGGGTGGTCCACAAGGACAACTTCCGTTAGGTTTTACTGTTTAATCATTAAGATAGGTTAAGACTTTATTTCGAAACCCCAACTGATGGACAACTGCATTACAGGACTAACTGGATAACGATGTACGATACTATAAATACTGACTACAGTGACGGCACAAATAACGGACTACTTCCACACGAATTATATTCCTGTCACGGACGGGGACGTATTCGTATGGAATGATTATGACTTCTTACACCACACTACGAACCTTACAGAGTTTACTCGCGTGGCTGAGGAGACCGAAAGTCTGACGGAAATGTTTCCCCAATCTCATATGCGCAAGCTCTTGGAGGTAGACACTGGACATGTACGGGATTTGTTGGCAGCTCTCAGCTTTCATCACCGACTAGCAAGAAGTTTAGACTTCTTAGGGACAACACTAGAAGACATTAGAATAACTGAGGCTCGACTAATAGATTCCAATAGCAAACAAATCGAAATTAATCATAGAACTCAAAGTCAAATTAACCTACTGACTGATACGGTCAATAAGCTAATCAAAATTTCAAAAGATAAACAGATTGATACTACTCACTTATACAAGACATTACCAACCAGAAACAGGATTCTCATTAACGAAGTTGCCAACCTTATGCTAACGATCACTCTTGCTAAATCAAATGTAATTAACCCAAAAACATATTAGACCATGCTGATCTTAAGTCCATTTTAACGAACGAGCTCATAGCGACTAGTGTTACTGACCTTTTAGGAGTATCTAGAATTAACCTAATGTAATCAAATTTATCATAAAATACCCTTAAGTTAGCAAGCTCTGCCGTAAAATAACAATCTTCCCCTTCACTCACAACGAATCCGTTTTGCAACTTCAAGACAACATAGTAGCAGAATGTGGCAACCAAATACTAGCGGTCACGGGTTGCATCCCAACAAGCACGACAACATTCTGCGAGGATACAGCTGAGGACACATGCGCCCGAGGTCTTCATGCAGGAGACGTAGAGCATTGTAGTACGCAGCCTATCCACTTGGACCCAGCCACCGTGGTAGACGAGGGAATCCTCATCATCAACGACAGGCCAGCAGTTGTGGTCTGTGACGGAAGCAAGAAGGTTAGCGTGTTCGTATGTCAGTTCATGAGGCGACGGCTTGCAATTATGTTACCCAACGTCAGCTGGGTAACGCGACACCATGCACGAGGCGCTTACGCTGCATTACCGTGGAACAGCGATATGAGGTTGACGGTTTCAGCGGCAGCGCTGCCGGCGAGCTAAGGTTAATAAATAATTACAAAGTATCTCGCTTAGTGTTTGAATTTATTTCCACTATTCTAACAGACTTAACTTGTATCTGGCATACTACCTGTGGTAATGCTTTCGCTGACTGAAGCAGACTAAATTATTTTCGCCTCCACTTCAATTTGCTGAGCGGCGATCGACTCGCCGAGGCACTTGGGGTCTATGAGTGGGCAAGCGTATGCTATCAAAAAATCTTGAGTTTGACGCATCTATGTGTTGTATGCTTTGTGAAGTAAGGGACGAAAAATTGGGCAATGTTAATACTGCATGTCTGCTTAGCATTGCTGCAAGCTCACAAAGCAATCTGGAATTGGATCAACAATAACTTTAAAATCTATATATTTAAAACTGTTTGTCCTCACTGACTGACAGACTGACCTATCACGCTACACACCAAACCAAAGGTCCTATTGAGATAAAATTTTCACACAACGTAGGTCTCATAACTATCGTGGAATAAGACGGCGTTTTGTAAAATTTTGATTGAAAGGGCGTTAAATTCGATGTCAAAGGTCAAATTTTAATTATTTTGAGAAAATTTGTTATTTTTGAAGCTATCCTAACCAAATTTACAGGGAACATGTAAACTACCGTTTTGTACTAACTGACCAGCATTCGTTAAGATCAGACTATTTTCTCATACACCTGTCATAGAAATTACAGGTGAATATTAGAGTAAAAATTATCTTTATCAAACTCACAGAGTACATGCATGGTATTAACTTACACAGTTTAACAAAGTTTGGTTACGATCAGAACACTATTTAATACACCTGAATTTGAAATATAGGTGAAAAATCAATTAAATGGCTGTGATAGAAAAACTCTTAAGATTTAATTGACAGGATGTGAGCTTTGTTCTATATATTATTTACTTTCTTTACATTCCTTCGTTTTAATTCACTACTATTACTTCAGTTTTTACTTGACTCACGACTCAATTATTCATGAACGATAAAAACAAATTGGCTTTATTACTACAGTCAACACATAAATTATTTTGACGCTTTTGTATTGTATTTTCAAATAGAGTACAGGGTTCAAAAGGCTTTCCAGAAGCAAAGTGTGCGTAACAGCAGAAGGAGGCGTGCCCTACCTCATAAAGTATGTTTATTCTAGGACAGAATCAACAGCCGAGTATATATAGCAATATTCGTCTGTCTGCCTGTCCGTACGTCTGTATAAGCATCTAGATCTCAAAGACTAGAGAGCTAGAGCCACCAAATTTGGAATTAAAGTCCGTCTGTAGTGTACGCAAATCAAGTTTATTTCGAATTATTGCCACGCCCCCTACAGAAAACGCAAATTGTAAAAAAAATGTTCATAAAGCCATAATTTGGAATCGACTATGGTTATCGAAACCAAATTCCCACATTGTGTGTACGGTACTAATATAAATTTCCTTACCATGCTTTATCCGGACCACTATAACCTATAGCTCATATACGACAAACTGGTCGAAAATGGAACATTTGTATGAAGACATGTAGTGTTAGTAGAGCTCTCGCAACTTAACTCACATATAATGTGTATGTGATGATTGTTACTTTTCTTACTAAGTTTGATTAGAATCGGACAACATTATCCGATAGCTCCCAGTGGACAAATTGGTTAAAAATTACTTATTTGTTTGGCATAATGCGCCCTAGAATTAGTACGGAGTCTTTAACAGTTGGATCAGTCGATGGTTTTGTCGTTACTGACTGTTAAATTGAATAGCTTGCCTTTTGATATCAATATTCAAAATCATGAGTACTTTACCTATCGATATCAAGCGCAATTTTCGTATGAGCAAACAAAACACAAATTTACACGTTGATAACTGGAATTAATGCAACAAACAATATATTGCGGCTTTACTGCGCCAAATTTTCTACTTCAGGGGTTATGTAGAGATAAAAAAAAATTTGTAGTGTTTTTGATTTCGAGTTTAAGCGTTTTCTTCAAATTTACAAAATTGACTATAATGATCATTTTTATTAAACTGTAACGCAAGCGAAGCTGCGGGTATATTGGTAGTACTTATATAACAGGAAAGAAAAGTACAGTCGAGCACGCCCGACCGTATAACACTCTCCGCACTGTATTCCCGATTATTGTAATAAAATCGGTATCTGGGTATATCAATTGATAGTATTTGCATTAAAACACGTTGAAACAAAAACATCTGTTTGTATGTATGCACACACATACACGTTTAACATTCGTTGTATGCACATTTTTTTTCCGAGTTTATGAAAGTAAAGGAAAGAAATAGGGTAGGCATAGGTTACAGTGAGTATATATATAAAATAAGAAAATAAGCGTGCTTACGGAGGCCGGGACTGCTGGACTGACGTGAGGTATTGCTTCGCAGGCCTGGCTTATTTCTAAAAAGCCTCTCTACTACGGATGTGTCTTTCTAAACAATTCCTCTGCTCTTAGAGTGACCATGACATCTTTAGCGAATGTGTTGACTTCAGACCATATGACAGGGTTACTTGTCATGTGAGAAATGATGGTGTTGACTTCAATTGCTCCACTGATTTCACGTTCGACGCGACTTCACTCAGTAACAAACCGCCCGCATGAGATGAGGACGTGCTTTGCGTCTTCCACGACGTCGCACGTGGGGCACCCATTACTTGCGTCGTGTCTGAATCTGTGCAGGTAAGCTCTAAAGCACCCGTGACCGCTCAGAGATTGGGTTAAATGGAAGTTAACTTCTCCGTGCTTGCAATGTATCCAGTCGTCTATATGGTGAATGAGCCGTGCGGTCCAGCGTCCGGAATCTGCTCGCTTCCATCTGGTCTGCCACTGAGCAAGGCTTCATGCTCGTGCATCAGATTTGATTTGTCTGGGCGACCTTGACTCGTTAGCGTTTCTTTGGCCTCGTAGATATCCTTGGACTCTAGAATTAGAATGTTAAGAGGGATCATACCTGCTATTACTAGGACTGCTTCCCCAGAAACCGTTCGGAAAGCGCTGGAGACTCTGAGCGCACAGATTCTGTAGGACGATTCGATACCCCTCATATATGACCTTTTCTCAATTGCCTTGGCCCATACCGGCGCCGCATACAGTATAGTGGATTTTAAGACGCTGGTTAGCAGTCGCCTTATACTGTGTTTGGGCGCCCCATGGTTTGACATGATTCGGGACAGACTTTGGGTGATTCCCGTCGAACGTTTGTGGATTTGGAGGTGTTCTCTGAAGGATAGTTGCGCATCGATATGCACCCCGAGGTATCTGATGGATCTTTTCGACTGTATTGTCGCTCCGTCCAATCCGAGAGTTGCCATCTCGACTATTTTTCTGCTACTTATAACCACAGATTCGGTCTTGTGTGTCGCAAGCTGCAGTCCCATCGTGTTCAGCCAAACTGTCGCGCGCCTGACGGAGTCCTCGCCGAGTGCTTCATCTTCGCGAAAGTATTTTGCGGTGACTATTATCGCAATGTCGTCGGCGAAGCCCACTATTTGCACGTTGTCTTGCAGATCCAGCCGTAGTGTTCCATCGTACATAATGTTCCCCAAGGTCGGGCCTAGAATCGAGCCCTGGGGTACCCCAGCCGTAACATTATAGATCACGGTGCCGTCTTCTGTGTCAAACATGAGGGTTCGCTTGTTGAGATAGTCATTGATGATGTTGGTCAGGTATTGTGGGATGTTGAAGTTTCTAAGTGCGTCAATTATGCAGCTCCATTTGGCCGAGTTGAATGCGTTTTTGACGTCCAGTGTGATGACAAGGCAGTATTTTTTCCCTCCTCCTTTCCATCTCGTCCCTTCTATTTCAGCAGATGCTAACTGTGTCAGCAACATTATGGCGTCAACTGTAGACCGCTCCTTGCGAAAGCCGAACTGTCTATGCGATAGGTCTCCCCCTCTATGAATTGGTTCCGTCAGTCTCTTAGAGATGATGCTTTCAAAAAGTTAGCCCACAGAATCCAACAAGCATAGCGGTCTGTACTCTGAGGCGTCATCGGGCTTTTTAGCGGACTTTGGGATCAGACTCAGGGTTTGAGACTTCCAGCATGTCGGGAAGACACCTTCACGCATGCATGTTGTGAAAAGATGGGCAAAGACATTTGGGTGCAGTGCAGCTGCGAGCTTGACGGTCCTATTCGGAATCCCATCTGGTCCTGGAGCTTTGAAAGTTGCCAACTTTTTCCTTGCATCGATCACCTCTTCTGGTGCTACGGCTGAGAATTCGGGACCTGCTTCTGTCTATGGCGTCCACTTTGTCTAGTTCTGTGGAAGCGTAGTTGTTAAGGCCTTGCATCTTCTTCATTACTATTTTATACGCCCTTCCCCATGGGTCCTGGTCTGTCTCTTCACACAGTGCTTTGAAGCAGCTGGCTTTACTTGCACGGACTGCTTTGCTTATTAAAACTATGTCGGTGTCGTGCTCGCGCGTTATCTGTGAGAGCAGATCATGTGCTGCTCTGCAATGGTTTAAGTTGATCTGCATGAGTTTTATGCCCGAAGTTTATTGACGGCTTCGAGATACATCCATATGCCTTTAGACAAGGCTCTAACGAACGCAGACCCTGAGCTGATGTTGTCTATAAAGAGTGGCTGTTTCGAGCATGCCCAGATCGCGGTACAGTTTGATGCGTTGCTAACGAAGTTTTGTGCGTGTGGGATTTTAAAGGGTTCGCTTATTAAAACTATGTCGGTGTCGTGCTCGCGCGTTGTCTGTGAGGGCGGATCATGTGCTGCTCTGCAATGGTTCAAGTTGATCTGCATGAATTTCATACCCGAAGTTTATTAACGGTTTCGAGATATGCAGGGCATTGACGGCTGCTTGCCGTTTTCCCGTCTCTATTACATTATATGCTTGCAGTCGTTGCGACGCATGCTTTCGCAGAGTGGTCGCCCAACCGACAGTTGAAACAAAGTTTCGAAGCGTCGTGGGTGCTTCTGCACCTCGCTAGGATGTGCCCAGAGTTCAGTAATCGGTAGCATCTTCTCGGAGAGTCGTTTCGTCGATTACGACAGATAGCCAATTCAAATTTTCTCCACTTTGAGCAGATTTTCCGCGTTGTCCTTGGGCAACGCTAGAGTCTTTATGAGCGTGCTGTTGTAGCCAGGCCGCATTTTGAGCGCCGTGCTTGTGGGCTGTTTTAGCTCCAATGTTAGCGATATTGCACTAAGTACATCCTCGCTTTGCGTTTCCTCTGCAATGTCGCGTATTTCCAGATGTTGTCGCCAAGAGCCTTAATCACTGCTCCTTCCCCTAGAACCACTTCGATTGCCTTCTGCAGCGCGACAGTGCTTTTATCCGCTGTTTCCGACAGGTTCAATAGTACCTCGCCAGCTGTTGTGCGCCGTATTCGAGCCACTGAGCTTTTGAATTGTTGCAGTGAGCTGTTTCTCTGGAGCTTATTCAACACTTCGCCGTACGCCTCCTTGGCCTTACAACGATTCAGAACCGCGTCGGGGCGGCTTCTGCGTGCATGTGGCGTTTTGGAATGTTTTCCAACTTTTTTCCATTCTGTTGCTTCTGGGCGGGCTTGTTCGAACAAAGGGGTCTCTTTTTGGTTGCTATGCCTGACTCCGGTCCTGTGTTATTATTTGGTCCCTCTGGTAAAAACTGCGGCCCTCTTGTCACTGTCGTATATGTGGGATAAGAGCTGTTCATTGCTCCGCTACCACGTTGGCGTCTCGTGGTGATTTGGTTTGCGCTTGAGCTTCTTTTTCATTATCAGGTTTACATGTCTGACCGCTTTATCCGCCAATCTAAACAAAATGTCGCTAACTAGACTACCAAGCTCGTTTATGAGAATGCTAGGCGTCAGCTTTCCCTTTTTCGGAGGAGTTATCCGTTGAGGGCTCAGCGTATTTTCCTTCTCTCTTATTATCTTGGGGGTATCGGCGTAGTTGTTGGCCAAAAAGACTAAAACCTTTTCAGGCAGTATGGGTGGAGCTGACCTACACGCCGTAACTGGTGGCGATCTCAGCATTTTGCTTGATTTGGCAAACGCCGTTGGATTTATATTTATTTTTTATTATTTATTATAGCTAAATGGGTGTGCTTGTTTTTTTTTTTTATAGGGTGGAAAAGCATTTAAAGCCGTGTGGGACTTTCAACCACTAAAAGCCGCCCTACTCTCCGTTTCCCTCTCGTGGAACCACCGCCAAGTATTACCTCACGAGGGGAACATGGCATGACAGCCTCATCTAGAATCTCATCTAGAGTTTGAATTCAGGTTGCGCTGTCGTTTCGCGCGACGCAGTGATTTCATGATTTCAAAACTCATGTGGGAAACGGCTTCACAATTGTTTTCTGAGCTAAGCAGGATGTTTAAAAAGTCTACGACTAAAAAAGGTTTTCCAATTCTAGAACTTAGCTCTTCCCTTTCACCAGCAAATCTTGGACAGAAAAAAATTACATGTTCTGCGTCTTCGATTATCCGTGGACAATGTGTACAAAACGGATCACGCTCATGTTTGAACCTATGCAGATATTCTTTAAAACAACCATGTCCAGTCAGTATCTGAATCATAAAAAAGACGGTTTGTCTGAACTTTCTGCTTACCCAGCTTCCACTAGTAGACGCCCTCCACCTCTCCTTCCATTTATCGATCGGGTCATCTCTGGTTTGGGCAGTAGGGCCACTGCGTGTGCTCTCCTTGGCTAGGAGATCAAGTGGAATCATCCCAGCGGTGCCCAGATGGGGGCAGCATACATTATGATGGACCTCACTACGTTGCAAATAAGTCATCTGCTGCGCTGACGTGGTCCTCCAATGTTGGCCATCATGCGTGCAAGTGTCGCTGTTGCTTTGGTCGCCTTTGCCGCCGCTTGTGCTGCAGATGTTGCTTAAAAGACAGCCTATGATCCAGCTGTATTCCAAGGTATTTGATGGCCGGCTTCGATGTTATCTCGCATCCTGAGACGGCGGTCGTGGCCGTCTCCACGACTTTGCTACTGCTAAATAATTCCGCTTCTGTTTTGTGGGCTGCAAGAGAGATGGAGTTGCTTTCTAGCCGTTGTATTACTTGCCTAATGCCTTAGCTACCGCAACTATAGCAATGTCGTCTGCAAAGCCGATCCCGAGCGGTGCTGGTAGCCGAAGTGGGGAACACCGCCAGTGATTTGGTGTTGCCTTCGTCAAGCTGATGTATCGTACAGGAGGATCCTTTTGCTGAAGTAGCTGAGCACTAACTTCTGTATGTACTCTGAGACTTGCAGCTGTTGTAACGATTTTATTATTGACGGCCAGCCTGCAGAGATGAACGCATTGAGCACGTCAAGCGTCGTGACTAGGCAGTATTGCTTCTTGCCAACACTCCATCCCTCTTCCTCGATAGGCTATGCTGGCTATGTTGACGACGGCGCTGATGGCATACAGTGTGCTGGGCCGAGTGTGGCATTGCCGGCTGTGACCGCATTGCCTTATTCCCTTTCGCGAAAGGGTCCATTGTCCTTGTACCTTTATCTGATACACCAAGTGATCCACTGGTGTCACAGGGTTGGTGGGAATGGTGGTAAAGGCCTCTAGAAACTGTGCCTTATCCGCACCAGTTGGTGCGGTTGGATTTCCACTGTTGTCACCTGGAGTAATAACGTTTTTTCCACACATTCTCTCCATGTTAAGTGCATTTTTACCCTACTGCCAGGGCTTTGCAGTTCATACGTACTGCCAGGTCTCAGATGCAGCCGGCTGATACAGCGCAGACGCAGACCACGTAGTCGCTCAATACGAGATCAGACACTACGTGGATTTCTTTGCAGTTTATACCGAATGTGAGATGTATGAGCTCTGCCGGCCGATGCAGCACAGACGCAGACCCCACAGCCGACCAATATCCCGAGAGTGTAGAGAAGAGTCTATTTCCAGTTGTTTGAGCGAAAATCTAGGACATTTTCTCACTCAAGAGGGTTAATGTCGCCATCCTGACCGGTCCCACGAAATGTCGATCCATGAGCCCAACAGGAGAGTGGCACATACCAACTTCATCGGTCAGAACACGTCAGTGCGCCCAGCCTTTCACCGGCACCGATTCCACCACTCTATCTTGCCGCCAACGACGGACATCGAATAATCCCGCCAGGAAAACTTTGCGTGTGTATGTGTGTGTGGGGGGCTGTGCTTCGCGAACAAGACCTAAAAAAAAGACACACGCGAGGTTGCTGGTGGCAACAACGAAAAAACACTAGCTTCTTTATTAAAACAAAACGGAATGACAAAAGCGGATGTTACAATCGCAGAAAATCGTGGATGTCACAATGAATTGCCACGCACCCTTTTTTCACAAGAAATGAAATAATTTTCAAACTTCAATGGCGTTTTTCAGGCATATGTTCTTATCGTGCATTATTGTTATTTTACATGCATTTGAAGACAAAATATATCAAACTATCCTAACAGTTGCATATAAATCGGACAATAAACAACAGAACTAGATACGTAACAAAGTTTATAATTAAACGCAATGTCAATGCATGTGTGCAAGCGAGATAGAAACATACAAACATGTGAGCGAACGTTTTCGCTGCTTGTGTAGCGGCAGCGCTGCCCGCGAATGCTGGCCGTGCCGACCAATTGTATATGTATTACATATACTATGTATATAATTTCAAATGTGTATATATGTACGTGTATGCATGTGCATACATATAAACACATGTATTTGTTTCAACGTGATTTACTGAAAGTACTATCAGTTGATATTCTCGAATACCGATTTTCTTAAAATGATCGGGAATAAAATGCAGAGAGTGTTCTACGGTCGGGCGTGCTCGACTGTACTTTCTTTCTTGTTTATTATTGTTTTTTTTTTGTGTTTTTGATTATACTCTATGACATGAGTGCGTGTCGAAATTCGTACTGCTCGTACGGCTGTGTCGTACAGTCGCTGCTTGCTGACTTCTGTTGTCTGCTGATCGTCTTTCATAGGGGGCGCGCGGTGGTTATTCACCGGCGACAACGAACAAAATTATACCCAAACCTCCACACAGCACAGCAGAATGAGTTTTTCTGGTACTTGCATTTAGGGGGTTTGGTTCCAGTTGACGATTTCTTTGGTAATGTTGGCATACGGCAAAACTGGGAAATTCACAAAATTTCAGATGACGGCTACGGCTACTTGACCGACATGCATAACAAGGTGATTGCTATGCTGATGTCGTCAACACAACTTTTATCGCATGCGATCTTTTGATCGCAACGGGAAGCGATACAAAAAGCATCTGAATATCGTATTTTAACAAAATAGCCTGTAACGCAACCATTACATGTCTTTTTGTTTGTGCCCGTTTTTGCTGTAACCTTTGCTCCCTTCACGTTGCTCAGCTGAGCAATAATAAGTTTGTGTGCTGCTCGCTTGCACTCAATTCTATTTTGCCTTTGTTGTTTTAACTGTTTCGTTAGTATTTTGTTTTTGCACTTTTTGCGAATTCGGTTTTCGAGCTGATTTGTTTACATAAAAGCAAACCTGGGCGATATTCATCTTGAGCGATATTCATCTCGTTTTCACTCCAAATTGTATAAAGTATTTTTGAGTGAAATGGCCAAATTACGTAGTTGTGGATTGAAATGGTCATGCCCAGTATGAATTGGGTTGCAATGTGATTTTTCACGTATGTACAATACAGTGAAAAAACAATTCCTCAAATTGCGCTCACTCGCTAAGCAGCTTAGCACTGTTTTTGATATTAGTGCTGACTTGCTTAGTGACTATAAATTCGAGACTCCGCCTGACAAGGTGTTGAGGCCTTAACAACATCTTTCGTTACCTCTTTCACCTGGTTCACTCCTTACTTCATCGTTGCATAGTGGGCCTCCCCTTTTATCATTTTCTCCTTTTCCCTGTAACTCCTTACATCCCAATTCACTCATTCTTCGTGCAACCTCACCAGTACCCGACCAACCCTTAAGTGCATGCAGCGATACTTGCTCGCCAATGCCTGCCCCTCCCGTGGTCGCCCCATCACCCATTTTGATTAAATTGGTGGCTGATAATGGAGCAATGACTTCGAGTAAAAACTCGAAGAGTCCCCCTATTCGGCGTAACAGTCGCTCTGTTGCCGCCCTCGCAGTTTCCCCCTTCACCCCCTAATATTACTGTATTACCTGTTAATAATTGTTGTAGGTAGCGTTTCAATCTCAAAATTCAATTTCTCTGAGCCAAGAGAAATTTCGTCATTTAAGATTAGTGTGTCCCCTGATATATTTTCTATCATATGTGATCCAAAGTTTTGGCCTCCACATATGATTGTTCATGAGTTCAAACAGAAAAATAGAACTCGTTTAACTCAAGTCATCCTTCCGACTAGTGGTTCGACTCAAGCGGCCCCAGTCATAACCCCAAAAAACTTGACTCTGACCAACTTTTCATTCAGTATCAGAATGTTAGGGATCTTGGGTCTAAGTCAAAACAGTTGCATAAGAATAGTTCCTCTTTTGATTCTGACATTGTTGCATTTTCAAAGACTTGGCTTAATTCTAGCATATCTGATAATGAAATTATGTCGTCTCATTATAACATCTTCAGGCGCGATCGTCTTAATCGACGAAATATTTAGTCACATTCGTGATTGTGATTTCTTTGTGATACTAGGAGATTTTAACTCGCCAAACGTTTCCTGAACGTTTTTCGACAAGCTTGATTATATACCCACACGCAATATTGACTTTTTAGATAGTTTGATAGATTTTTCTTTTTTTTCAAATCAATCATGTATCTAAGTGTCAAAACAGGATGCTGGATCTTATCATCGTTAATGATTCATCCAGTGCATTTGTCACTAGATCTTCTCCTGTAGTTGCTCATGATGATTCTTTTTATCCTACTCTTGAATTTTCCCTGTCTATCCCTAACTTAATCCGTTCACCCCCTTCATACTCTTCCAAGTCGCGCCGTTGCTTAATGCTTAATCAACTGATTTTTGCTACTGATTGGTCTATACTATACAGCACGAATGATATTAACATAGCTGTCGAGTATTTTTACAACATATTAAATTCAATCTTTGATGTCTGTATTCCATATAGTGTTGTTAAGTCCGTTTCACATTAATCTCCTTGGTTCTCACTAAGACTATCTAACTTAAAAAATAAAAATCAAAATATTTTAAAAAGTTTAAGCAGACAGGTTCTAGCTTAGACTTATTGTATTATTCTAAAGCAAAGCAGCCTTTACCCTTCTTTATTCTCAATGCTGTGGAAATTATCTCGTTCGTTGCCAGGCTCAATTTGCGCGTGATCCCAAACAGTTCTATAGCTTTGTTAACTCTAAACGCAAATCTTCTACTTTACCCAATTCTTTTTTCTTCAATACCACTAAAGTAAGTGACGACTCGGCTGCTTCCGATCTCTTTGCTAACTTTTTTCAATCTACGTACACCCCTAGTTTGCCTACTAACTTATCTTACCCATTTAAGCTACCATCCTCTTATTTCGTTTTGTTCCCTTTTATTACTGATAGTTGCCTGCTCTCTTCAATTAACAACTTACAATCTTCCTTCTCTCCTGGGCCTGACGACATTCCTAGTTGCGTGCTTATGGAGTGCTGTTCTTTTATAATTAAACCTTTTTCATTTCTTTTTAACCTTTCTTTGGAATCCTCTGTCTTTCCTTCTTTATGGAAAGAAAAGGTTGCAAGTCAGATATATCCAACTACAGGGGAATTGCGAAGTTGTCCGCAATCCCTAATCTCTTCGAAAAGATAATTACTTCGACTTTGCAACACCTCTGCAAGTCAATTATCTCTCCTGCCCAACACGGTTTTGTTAAGAGTCGGTCGACTTCAATCAATCTATTGGAATTTACCTCTTTTGTAAATGAGGCATTCTTCAATAGAATGCAAACTGATGTCATCTCTACTGACTTCAGTAAAGCAATTGACTCTGTTATTCATAACCTCCTTCTGTATATACTAAGCATTTTAGTATTGTCTTATAAGGATCCCCCAGATCATACTGTTCTTCAAGATGATTTAAATTCTATGCACAACTGGTGCATAAGTAATCACTTGAACCTAAATTATTCTAAATGCCTGTTTATGACGATTAACAGGGTAACTCCTTACTTAACCAATTATTACATTGACAATATACATTTAAAACATATATTGTCTGTCAATGAACTCGGTGTTCTTTTCGATAATAAATTGAGTTTCGCATATCATATTTTCACTATAGTTAATAAAGCTAAGGAAGGTCTTGGATTTCTAAACCCTGGTCAAGGAATTAAATTATCTATTCGTCACCATACTTCTTTACATATATCTAGTCAATTACCAAAATTGGTACATCCCAAGCGCTAATTGAGTCAGTGCAGAAGCAGTTTTTACTCTTCGCGCTTCGTTGACTTAATTGGGACCCTAATCTTCGCCTTCCATCTTATACTAACAGACTTTTGCTTTTTAATCTTCCATCCCTTACTAATCGGAGAAGAGTTCTTGGAGTCATTTTGTTCCATAAATTAATTATCGGTGATATCTGCTCCCCATTTCTATTAGAACGCCTTAAATTAAATATTCCCACCAGGATCACTAGGTACTACATCCCTTTATCTCTTCCTACATGCACTTCTGACTACGCTTTGCACAATCGTTTTCGGGTATTATGCGCTAATTGATTGACACATCTCTCTCTCCCATCTTAAAACTTCTCTTTACAGCCAACTTCATTATTAAAATTTAAATTTTTTAAATAATTACTTTTAGTATAATCTAAATTTAAATTATAAATCTATACACTACGTTATCATATAGTTAAATACTCGCGACTGTTTTTAGTCTGCATAAATAAATAAATTAAACTAAAATAAAAATCGATGTTAAAATTATTTTATGGAAGAGCTTTGAGATTACAGCTAATTTCGCTATTCCATGTAATTGGATATATCCGACTTGCACCCTTCTTTATGCAGATGGATTACATAAGATCTGTCTCGCTTGCATACATGCAATGATATTGCGTTCATTTATTAATTTTGTTACCTGTCTAGATCTTTTGATTATAGTCCGATTTATCTGAAACTTTCAGGATATAATTGGTCTCCAAATTAATTTTAAATGACAACATTCAAATTTGAAAATTGTTTTATTTCTCTTTGCACTATGTCTGTCTCTAGGAACCTGCCTACCTAATTGTCAAGTGACCCCATAAAGTATATATATTCTACATCAGCATCACAAACAGAGACGATATATCCATGTCAGTCTGTCTATCCGTCTGTCTGTCCGTATGAGCACCTGGATCTTCCAAACTAAAAGAGCTATAGCTATGTATGGAAACATTATAACTATCCCCACCAAGTTCGATATGGATCGGAAAACTATAGCCTATAGCTCCCATTGGACAAATCGGTCGGAAATTTTTTATTTGTATGAAGACAAGTAGTGTTAGTTGATCGATCGCAACCAAACTCGCATATTATGAGCATATCATAAATATACCTATCCTCAAAAAGTTTGACCTGAGTTGGGCAACTACATCCTATAGCTTCCATAGGAATTAGAAAGGGAATTTGTTAAATGTAGTGTTAGTTGAGCGATCGCAACTCAACGTACATTTTCGTTTATATAATTATCCCCCGCAAGTTTGGTTCGTATCGGAGAACTATTGCATATTGCTCCCATAGAACAAATCGGCTGTAAATAACTTATTGTATGGAAAATGCACACTAGGTAGAGTACGGGGTCTTTTACAGTCGGCTCGCTTTTACTCCAATTACTATCCATTGTAATACCCGGACACCGATTTTAATAATATAATCATATAAA
>JAEIGM010000401.1:0-30647 GCA_018903735.1 Drosophila cardini
GTGTGTGAGCTAGCATATACATATCAGGATGGAAAAAGTAAAATATAATATCAAGCCGTTCAATGGCGAAAAATATTCCATATGGAAATTTAGAATTAGGGCATTGTTTGCCGAAATGAATATACTACAAGTAATCGATAATGAGATGCCTAACGAAGTAGACGATGTTTGGACAAAAGCAGACCGATGTGCGAAAAATACAATAATTCAATACTTGTGCGATTCGTTTCTAAGCTTTGCTGCAAGTGATTTCTCGGCGCGTCAAATTATTGACAGCCTAGACGCTATATATGAGCGTAGGAGCCTTGCGTCGCAGTTAGCTGCGCGCAAACGTTTAATTTCTCTTAAGCTATTGAGTGAAACGTCGCTGCCGAGTCATTTCATTATTTTTGATGAAATAGTAAGTGAATTATTGGCGGCAGGTGCAAAGATGGATGAAATGGACAAGGTCGCACATTTACTCCAGACTCTTCCTTCGTCGTATAATAGTGTCATCACGGCCATTGAAACCTTATCTGATGAAACTCTAACATTAGCCTTTGTCAAAAATAAGTTACTAGATTATGAAATAAAAATAAGGAATGATAGTTTGGACACAAGTAAGAAAGTAATGAAGGCAGTGGTAAGAGCAATTTTAGTAAGAATAGTTTCTTTAATATTAAAAATACAAAGGCTATGAATTCTTTTAAGCACAAAGCTAAAATTAATATTAAATGTCATCACTGTGGCAAAGGGGGTCATATCAAAAAGAACTGCTACCATTATAAAAGAATCACAAATGAAAAGAATAAAGAAAATAATAGTGCTCAGCTGGCAACATCACAACACGGTTTCGCGTTCATGATCAAAAGTGTTCAAAGTGCCTCAGTCAATAATGAACTCGGTTTTATACTCGATTCTGGAGCAACGGATCATTTAATTAATGATGATTCGTTGTATGCTGATTTTGTTACTCTGAAGTATCCAGTAAAAATTGCTGTTGCTAAAGATGGCGAATATATCTTTGCTACAAAGCGAGGCATTGTGCGTTTGGAAAATGAATACGCAATCATACTGGAGGATGTCCTTTACTGCAAGGAGGCAACTGCAAACCTGATGTCTGTCAAGAAGCTACAACAGGCCGGGATGTCAATTAAATTTGACTCTGATGGAGTCTCTATTTCGAAGAATGGAGTGACAGTGGTTAAAAAATGCAGGTATGTCAAACAATGTACCCGTTGTTAAATTCCAAGCATTCTCTGTGGATGCGAGGAATAAGAACAATTATCGTTTGTGGCATGAGAGGTTAGGTCATATCAGTAATGGAAAACTATTAGAAATAAAAAGACAAAAGACAGTAGCCTTCTAAAAAGTTTAGAAATAACAAATGATATTTGTGAATCATGCCTAAATGGAAAACAGGCTAGGTTGCCATTTAGAAAATCCAAAGATAAAAGTCATATTAAACGACCTTTATTTATCATTCACTCAGACGTTTGTGGCCCAATCTCACCAGTGACCCTAGATGATAAAAATTATTATCTGATCTTTGTAGATCAATTTACACACTACTGTGTGACCTATTTGTTGAAGTACAAGTCGGATGTATTCAACATGTTTAAAGATTTTGTGGCAAAGAGCGAAGCTCATTTTAATCTAAAGGTTGTCAATCTATATATTGATAACGGTAGAGAATATCTCTCAAATGAGATGCGTGAGTTTTGCGTAAGCAAAGGGATAACTTATCATTTGACTGTGCCTCATACACCACAATTAAATGGTGTTTCTGAGCGAATGATAAGAACCATTACCGAAAAAGCTCGTGCTATGGTAAATGGTGCAAAATTAGAAAAATGCTTCTGGGGGAAAGCAGTATTAACTGCAACATATTTAATCAATAGATCTCCAAGTAGAGCTCTTGGTGATAATAAAAAGACTCCCTATGAAATGTGGCACAATAAAAAACCCAATTTAAATGTTTTAAGAGTGTTCGGTTCAACCGTGTATATCCACAATAAAATAAAACAAGGAAAATTTGATGAAAAATCATTCAAAACAATTCTTGTGGGCTATGATTCCAACGGTTTTAAATTGTGGGACACAATTAAAGAAAAATTTATTGTGGCGAGGGATGTTGTTGTCGACGAGACTAACATGGTTTATTCTAGAATTAAAAAATCTGGAATTGTCCCGAATGATAGTTAAACTTCCCGAATGATAATAAGGAAGATTATTTCCCGAATGAGAGTAAGGAATGTGATCAAGTGCAATTTCCGAATGATAGTAAGAAAAGAAAGCAAATTGATCTCCTGAATGAAAGTAAGGATTTATGTATTCAAAATGAGAGTATGAATTGTAATAAAGCTGATCAATCAAAAAATGCCACTGAAAATAATGAAGATACAAATGAAAAATGTAGAAAAAGTGAAAGAATAAAGGCCAAGGCTCGTGTATCTTATAACGAAGATAACGACAGCCTGGATAAATATATTTTAAACGCTCATACAGTTTTCAATGACGTTCCAAATTCTTTTGATGAAATAAAGCATAGAAATGACAAAACAGAATGGGAGGAAGCTATAAACACAGAGTTGAAAGCGCATGATGTTAATAATACATGGACAATTGTGAAAAAACCAGAAAACAAGAATATAGTTGATAGCAGATGGGTTTTTACAATTAAATATAATGAACTAGGAGTTCCTATTAAACATAAAGCTAGATTAGTTGCAAGAGGATTCACCCAGAAGTACCAAGTCGATTATGAGGAAACATTTGCTCCTGTAGCTAGAATTGCAAGCTTTCGATTTTTGTTATCACTTGCAGTACAAAATAATTTGAAAGTTCATCAAATGGACGTTAAAACAGCTTTCCTAAATGGAACGCTGGATGAGGAGATATATATGCAACCCCCTCAAGGCGTATCTTGCAATGCTGGATATGTATGTAAATTAAATAAGGCAATTTACGGGCTCAAACAAGCAGCTAGATGCTGGTTTCAAGTGTTTGAGCAAGCATTGAAAGAATGTGAGTTTGTAAATTCTCCAGTAGATCGCTGCATATACATTCTCGAAAAAGGTAACATCAAGGAAAACATATATGTTTTATTATATGTTGATGATGTAGTAATAGCTACAGGAAATATGGAAGGAATGATTAATTTTAAAAGATTTTTAAATGAGAAATTCAGAATGACTGACTTAAATGAAATACGACATTTTATAGGAATACGAATAGAGTTGTCAGAAGACAGAATATGCTTGAGCCAGGCTGCATATGTGAAAAGAATTCTAAATAAATTTAACATGGAAAATTGTAAGTCAGTCAGTACTCCCCTACCAATTAAATTGAACTATGAGTTGCTCAATTCTGATGAGGATTGTGGAGCGCCATGTCGTAACTTAATTGGTTGCTTAATGTACATAATGCTTTGTACACGTCCAGATCTAACTGCAGCTGTTAATATTTTAAGTCGATACAACAGCAAAAATAATGCTGAGCTATGGCAATGCTTAAAAAGGGTTCTTAGATATTTGAAGGGAACTGTTGAAATGAAATTAATTTTTAAAAAGAATGCATCTATAGAAAATACATTAGTTGGCTATGTAGACTCCGACTGGGGTGGTAACGAAACTGATAGAAAAAGTACAACAGGCTACTTGTTTAAAATGTTTGATTCAAATTTAATTTGTTGGAATACGAAAAGACAGAATTCAGTAGCAGCTTCGTCTACTGAAGCGGAATATATGGCATTATTCGAAGCAGTAAGGGAAGCCTTATGGCCAAAATCTCTTCTAAATAGTGTAAACATTAAGTTAGAAAAGCCTATCACAATTTATGATGACAACCAAGGCTGTATTAGCATAGCAAAAAAAACGAGCGAAGCATATTGATATAAAATATCACTTTGCTAGAGAACAGGTAGAGAATAATGAAATCCGTCTTGAGTATATTTCCACAGAAAATCAACTTGCTGATGTTTTCACCAAGCCGTTGTCTACCGGAAGATTTGCAGAGCTGCGAAACATGCTGGGACTACAACAAAATGATTGATGTCTACCGATGCTGAAAAAAAAATTTTTTTATCAATTAATGAATTATATTATTTTTTTGGTTCTAGTCAGAGAAATTTGTAACGTAAAGCTTTAATCGAATATTGGCTTACATATTTAAGTTTTGATTTATTTGATATTCATAGAAATTTTAAATGTTAAGATTTGTTAATGAATTTAAACTAACATATTTTAAGTTTATGTATTTAAAGTGATCTGATGGGGTTTTTCTGGGTTTTTCCTATAACATCCTTGCAGCAAATGCTGGATCACTTAACACATCCCAGAAAGCACACCAACCACATTAGAATAAGTTTGACGAGAATGTTTTTTGTATGTAACTTAATATCAATGACTAATGTTATCTTTGAGGGGGGCGTGTTGGAATACCCCTATTCAAACAATCAAAGTGTACCATAAGTCAACACTATTTTGACATTGTGACGATATGTATATCTGGTCACATCTATATTCTGATCTCTTCTTCTTTATACTTCCTTGAACGACTGTGCATGTGGTGTGGTGTTGCAGTTGAAAACAAACAATAAAATAAATCTTATAAAATAACAACAATCAATTAAGAGGACTTCTATATTTAAATAGGTGTACTTGCGCGGTCATTAAGGCAAGTCTTACAACAGGTGATGACCAGCTGACGAGGAAAAACAGAAACAGCAGACTCCAGCAATAAATTTAAAATATATATAGTTTATATTATTATCGAAACAAATGATGTAAAATTGAGCAGAATATCTTCAGCCCAATCAGAAGGTCCATTTGTCTTCCACACTATTTTCACTGTTTATAATTCTAAGTTTTTCATTGACAGTTCGATGGAATCTTTCGATATCCGAAATGCCGTTTTGCTGGAGGTAATATTTATTTTGACGTTTTCTTTTAACCAATTTTGTAGCGAAGCGCATATGAAAGCTGAATCATTGTCTGATTTGATTTCTATGGGCTTTCCCATTTCATTGAAAATTCTCATTATTGTTTTTTTTGCTTCTAAACAACATCGGAACTTAACTTCTATTAATGAAGCAAATTTCGAATGAATGTCAATGCAAGATAGGAATTGTAAGTTTTCTATCATATAACAAGAAAGAAAAGTACAGTCGAGCACACCCGACCGTAGAATACACTCTGCATTTTATTCCCCATCATTTTAATAAAGTCGGTATCCGAGAATATCAACTGATAGTACTTGCAACACGTTGAAACAAAAACATCTATTTGTATATACACACACATATACATTTTACATTATATGTATGCACGCACATATGTATGTGTGTATATGTAATACATGTACACATTCGCGGGCAGCGCTGCAGCTAGAAAGCGGCGAAAACGTTCGCTCACATGTTTGTATGTTTCTGTCTCGCTTGCACACATGCATTGATATTGTGTTCAATTATTAACTTTGTTTCGAGTCTAGCTCTTTTGTTTATTATCCGATTTATCTGCAACTTTCAGGACAGTTTGATATATTTTGTCATTAAACGAATGTGAAAATACAATACTATACGATAAGAACATATGCCTTAAAATCGGCATTGAAGTATGAAAGTTATTTTATTTCTTATGGGAAAAGGGGGCGTGGCAGTCCAAAACTTTTAATAACAATGCATTTATGCCGTCTCTAGAAACCTCCATACCAAAATTGGTGTTCCTAAGTGCCATAGTTACTGAGATATTCGCCTAAAACATTAATTTTTTACGAGGTGTTTCTAGTTTTTTGCTCATTGTGGGCGAACGGGGCGTGGCATCGAAAAAGAAAAAGATTCTTGTATTGACTGACTTAATATCGAGGCGATACTGTGTAAATTCAAACTTGTAGCTCTTACCATCTCTGAAATCTGTTTGTTCATACGGAAAGACGAACAGACAGACAGACGGACAGACAGACAGACGGACAGACAGACAGACGGACATGGCAATATCGACTCGGCTTGTGATGCTGATCAAGAATATATATACTTTATGGGGTCGGCCACGCCTCCTTCTGCCTGTTACATACTTTTTTTTTCACAAACCCAATATACTCTCTCTTCCAGAAATTTTTCTCTAACATTGAAAGTTTCGGTTTTTAGTTCAAAAGTTAATTTAATATTTCTATTTTCTATTTTTGCGACGTTACATATTTGACATTCGTTTATAGTGTTTTGGATTAAATTTTGATAAACTAATAATAGATTTTTCTAATAATAGAATTATAATAGAAATTTTCTCTGAATTAGACGATGAGAACTACATACCATGGAAGCAATGCGTCTGGAAGGGGCGGTGCCACGACTGTCACGATGCCCCTACAGCCGGCCGTCAAGTCGTGACGAAGACGGTGATGAGACTGGCGCAGCGCTATTGCTAGCCGGGAATGTTCAGAACGCGTTTAGATACGTGAAGGGCTGCGAGAATCGTCAAAAGTTCAAGACGGAGCAGAGGAGGCCAGTGGGGAAGATGCTGGCAAGACAGGTAGCGGAGCCGATGGCACTGTTGTGCGCGGACTTCGTGGGACCAATTCCTCGATCGAAGCTTGAGAACACAATGCTGCTTGTCTTCCACGATGCTTTCTCAAAATAAGTGGACCGCAGCTCTACTACGACGAGCATTTCGCTAGAGGATCCTGTCCAGATTCGGAGTGCCGAAAACGTTCGTGTTCTACGAGAAAGGCTCTCCCGGGTCTGCCGCAATCCAACTGGACTCGAGGAAGAAGGAGAAAAAGATGAGGGAGATCTTCATGTTAGTTCGGAGCGGAAGGTCCTACAATTTGAGAAGGCGAGAGTGGCGCCCTGCGATTGGAGATTTGGTATGGTTGAGGCAACACCAGCTGTCCAATGGGGCCGAGGGTTTCGCGGCCAAACTGGCCCCCAAGTACGAAGGGGCCTACCGGGTGGTACACTTTATTTCCCCTAACATCGTGCGACTCGCCCGACAAGGCGATTGTAAGAGACTTGTGGACAATCTAACTCCTTTAAAGCCTTTCTTCACTGATGTAGAATACTCAGATCCCCCTGATAGAGGCGAGGCACAGCAAGACACCAGCGAGAGTGGCGGGTCAGAAAGGTCAACGCAGTAACTAACCACCACCCCTCGGTACCTAACAGTCACTAATACACTAAACGTCGAATAGTTTAACCTAATTAATATTAAGAATTTCCGTAGTCTGTAAGCTGCACTGACAGGCAATTGATAGGAGGTTAAGACACAATAGTTGATCAGCTTAAGTTTCAGATGGACGACGAAATTATTATGATTGGTAGTGATGAGGAGGTGGCCGCTGAATGCCACGTGGAGGACGTGGATAGTGAAGCCATCGAGTAGGCCCCCGAACCGCGGGCGCTGACAGAGGAATCCCCGTCAAGCTAGGCCGTTCTGCCGCTCTTGCCGGAACCAAGGCCACTACACATGATCTTCGTGTCGACCGCCAAAGTCTTCGACTGCGGTATACATCCACGCCCCCGGCCAAAGGTGCACTCCGCCATTCTACGAAGATACCCCGTTGCCAGAGCGGTCAACAATGATCACGGACCCCGATGACGGACCAGCTTGAGTAGTGCTGCCAGGCACCGGGCAAGCAGTCCCAGTCCAGTGGGGAGGAGGGAGCGAAGGCGTTTGACGGGGAACGATGTCCTCCTATGGTCGATACTCTCCCAGAAGAGGAGAGTATCCGGTAAATGCACCGAATCTGCGAGGAGGACACGAAGTGTGGTGTCCTGTGGTCAGTCTATCCTTGAAGGACGCCGTGCATTTGGCGAGCCCGGAGGCCTAGGTCTCGGAAAAGGGGAATACCGACATATAGCGACAGGGAGAGCTATGCGCCCGCTTCCCTTCCTGGAGACGGTGGGTCTAGCTCTTGTAGTTTAAAAGATCTAGGTGATCATACAGATGGACGGACAGACGGACATTTCTATATCGTCTCGGTTGTTGATGCTGATCAAGAATATATATACTTTATGGGGTCGGAAAAGCCTCCTTCTGCCTGTTACGCACATTTCGCTTCAGACAAACTTAATAGACCCCTATACTATTTTTGAGAGTACGGGGTCTAATAAAACTACCTTATCAGACGTCAGAAATGAAATAGACAAATTTATTGGAGTTAATTTTTGAAATTTGAATAAAAAAATGTTTATCAATAAAGAAAATGATTATTAGACCCCGTACTCTAACGAGAAAGAATAGTACAGTCGAGCACGCCCGACCGTAGAATACTCTCTGCATTTTATTATGTAAACGTTCGTTCATATGCTTGTATGTTTCTGTCCGCTTGCACACATGCATTGCCATTGCGTTCAATTATAAACTTTGTTACGCGTCTAGTTCTTTTGTTTATAGTCCGATTTATCTGCCACTTTCAGAATAGTTTAATATAATTTGACTCCAACCGAATTTCAAATTACAATACTGTACGATAAGAACATATGCCTTAAAAATGACATCCAAGTCTGAAAATTGTTTTTTTTCTTTTGAGGAAATGGGGGCGTGGCAGCCAACATTTTTTAATAACAATGCATTGCAACTTGTAGCTCTTACCATCCCTGAAATCTGTTTGCTCATACGGACAGACAGACGGACAGATGGACAGATGGACAGACAGACAGACGGACATGGCTATATCGACTCGGCTTGTGATGCTGATCAAGAATATATATACTTTATGGGGTCGGCCACGCCTCCTTCTGCCTGTTACATACTTTTTTTTTCACAAACCCAATATACTCTCTTGCAGAGAGTATAAAAAAAAAACAAGAAAGAAAGGTTATCTTCGGCTCGCCGAAGATTAAATACCCTTGCAGTCATGCATGTTGCGTTCATTGGATTCAGTTACCAGTGGTTCCTATGGATGCTGTATGATATAATAGTCCGATTTAGATGAGATTTGGTCAGTATATAGGGAATAATAGCAAAGGAGTAGTGCGTGAATTTAGCTGAAATCGCTTAATAGACTTTACAGATTTTCATACCATGCCTTTAAACTGATTGTTCCTATGGCAGCTATATGATATAGTGGTCCGATTCGGATGAAATTTGGTTTGCACATGGGATTTGGTACTAAATGCATATAGGCTTAATTTGGTTGAAATAGCTCAAAAAAAATTTTTTTTGCAACCGATTGTTCCTATGGGAGCTATATGATATAGTCATCCGATCCGGCCGATTTTAACAAATGATCTGCCTGCAGAGAGAATACACATCTGTATCAAGTTTCATCAAGATAGCTTTAAAACTGAGAAACTAGTTCGCATAGAAACAGACGGACAGACAGACGGACATGGCTATATCGACTCGCCTGTTGATGCTGATCAAGAATATATATACTTTATGGAGTCGGAGATGCCTCCTTCAATGCGTTACAAACTTCGTGACAAAATTAATATACCCTCTGCAAGGGTATAACAAACTTGACTTCACCAATTCAATTTTTACGAGGTGTTTCTATTTTTTTGCTCATTGTGGTCGAAAGGGTGGTGGCATCGCAAAATAAAAAGATTCTTGTATTGACTGACTTAATATCGAGTCGATAGAGACTAAATTTAAACTTGTAGCTCTTACCATCTCTGAAATCTGTTTGTTCATACGGACAGACAGACGGACAGACAGACATGGCTATATCGACTCGGCTTGTGATGCTGATCAAGAATATATATACCTTTCTTACTTGTTCTTCATATGATAATAACAGGCAATACAATGATTAATACAATCAGAAATCAAGACAACACGATGATAATAGAAATTCTCACGACCGCAACACTATCAACAATCATTGTAATGAACAACACCAACAAAATAATAACGACCAAAACCTAAATAGACAACAGAATAGCCAGTTGGTTAGAAACAACCAGCATTAGAATAGGCAACAAAAAACCCAAAACGTTAGACAAAACCAATACGTTAACAGACAACAAACTCAGAACGTATGACAGAACTAAAACTAAAACAGACACCAACAAAGTCAAACTGTAAGACAAAATTATAACGCTAATCAACAACAAAATAATCAACAACCAGTGGGTGTAGACAATCTAAATGATGAAGAAGCAAATAACAATACAAACATTGACAACAAGCAAGAAGAGTTTTTTACCAATTAGCCTCGGACCAAAGAAAGATTTATTATAAGGAGACAATTGAGGGAGATACATATCTTATCCTAATCGACACAAGATCTTCCACAAGAGTACTAAACACTAAAAATGTACACACAACAAAATACACAATAAATCCAATTTTTTCATAAACTATTTATACTATTAATGGAGAAATAAAAAATAACAATTATTATATAATAACAATTCGAATATTCAGATTTTGCGCGAACACGATGGGTAGCTATATCCCTGGAAAAACCATATGATTTTCTATTGAGCACGGATTTTATCCAAGGAAATGGAAAAAAATTGATTTTAAAAACAAAAGAATTTAGCTTAACAATGGGGTCGAAATTCCGTTTCTATCCACACTGTCAGAAGATATTTGAGGAGGCTTAAATAATAAAGAATTAAACGAAAAAATATGAAAAACTATACTTCAATGAAGGAGATCAGTAAACCAACACCAATACAATAGTTCATAATATAAGAACAACCACAGTCCATCATATTAATTCCAAACTTTATAGGGTTTCCCCAAAATATGAAGAGAAAGTGAGAAAACAAATTATAGAAAAGGAAAAAAGTGGTATTATAAGGAAAAGCAGAAGTAAATAGTTGAATTATATGTGAAACATTCTTACTAAAGAGGGTTTGAAACCAAATCCAAGGAAAATAGAAGGTATAAAAGAAATCCCGTTACCAAAAATCTAAAAACAATTAAAAGGCATGACCGGATTTTACAGGAAATTTATTAAAGACTATTCCAAAATAGCTTATCCAATGATAAGATATTTATAAAAAGGTATCACAATCAACACAAATGACCCACGGTTTGGTAATGCATTCGAAATCTCAAAGCTCTAATAAGTTCAAACCCAATTTAAAAATATCCAGAATTTGACAAGCCATTTACAATTACTACAGATGCCAGTGATTATGCTTTAGGTGCAGTTTTGTCACAACAAGGAAAATAGCATTCGTGTCACGAACACTGAATAAACACGAGAAAAATTATAGCACAATTGACAAAGAATTTTTATCCATCGTAAATGCCGTATATTATTTTAAAAACTTTTTGGTAGGAAATAAATACCAAATCATAACAAAAATAAAATTGATTAAATGAAGAAAACGTTAAAATAAATATTACCTCCAGAAAAAACGGAATTTCGGATATCTAAAGATTCCATCGAACTGTCAATGAAAAACTTAGAATTATAAACTATGAAATTAGAGTGGAAGACAAACAAACTAAGTTCGAAACAATTCTGTACACATATAATCATAAAGTTAAACAGTAAACTACAAATCGAACACCTGCAGATATTTTCATTTATGCTGGGACACCAGAATACAACACACAAAAAAAACAAAGCAAAACAAATCGAACAATTAAACCAAACCCGACACTAAATATAGACAAGCTCCTCTAATAAAATTAAAAACTATTAATCCTTTCAACAAAAAACAGGACAAATTAACCACATCGGCGAAAAACATTTTGAAGAAACTAATAGAGGTAGAAAAGTAACTCATTATAAATCGAAGTTTAAAAAGCGAAAGAAAATTAATATAAGTAAATATACCAACTAATTTCAGGTCAATTAAGCAAACTACTAATTATGGCCATCCTATTAACAATCATCAATCCAACCTTCAATCAAAGTATCGAAATAAACCCAATAAATGCAGCTGACGGCTACTTGATTTTCAAAACTGGCACAATGGACTTAGCAACCGATTTTGAAATCCATTATTTAACTGTAAACTTAACACAAATAGAAATAACCTATAACAAACTAATGAACGAAGCTAGAGAATTTCAAAATACAATTCATATTCAATATTTAATCGAAAAACTTGAAAGAGAAATTAATGTCATACAAATTGTAAAACGCAACAAAAGAGGATTAATTAACGCTGTAGGTTCAGCTTATAAATACTTATTCGGAACATTAGATAACGATGATAAAATAGAATTGGAAGAAAAATTAATAATTTAGCAGGAAATAGCGTTCATGCTAATGAACTAAATTGCATAATAGATGCCGTAAGCCAAGGACTAGAACCAATCAATTCAATTGTATCAGAAAAAGAAAAAGCCATAAAATTAGAATTGCTAATATTTAATTTTGAACATTTCACAGAATACATCGAAGATATTGAGTTAGGTATGCAACTCACCAGGTTAGGAATATTCAATCCCCAATTACTTAAAAATAAATTTCTTAAACATGTAACTCCTGAAAAATTACTAAACACTAAAACTTCCACTTGGCTAAAATCCGACACAAATGAAATACTAATTATTTCAAATATTCCACGCAAAATAATAAAAACCCCAATATTTGAGACACTTCTATTCCCAGATCAAGATAAAGTTTTAACAGCTCATAGGCCCAGGAGAACAGCAGCAGAGAAATCAACAAGCGCGAGAGGCACCCCCGGCCCTAGCGCCTTCGATTGGAGCGTCAGCGCAACCATACTGGTGATGACCAGCTGACGAGGAAGAACAGAAACAGCAGACTCCAGCAATAAATTTAAAATATATATAGTTTATATTATTATCGAAACAAATGATGTAAAATTGAGCAGAATATCTTCAGCCCAATCAGAAGGCCCATTTGTCTTCCACACTATTTTCACTGTTTATAATTCTAAGTTTTTCATTGACAGTTCGATGGAATCTTTCGATATCCGAAATGCCGTTTTGCTGGAGGTAATATTTATTTTGACGTTTTCTTTTAACCAATTTTGTAGCGCAGCGCATATGAATGCTGAATTATTGTCTGCTTTGATTTCTATGGGCTTTCCCATTTCATTGAAAATACTCATTATTGTTTTTTTTTGCTTCTAACCAACTTCGGAACTTAACTTCTATTAATGAAGCGAATTTTGAATGAATGTCAATGCAAGATAGGAATTGTAAATTATCTATCATATAAGAATCCAAAAATTTTTTTTTAACATTGAAAGTTTCGGTTTTTAGTTCAAAAGTTAATTTAATATTTCTATTTTTGCGACTTTACATATTTGACATTCGTTTATAGTGTTTTGGATTAAATTTTGATAAACTAATAATAGATTTTTCTAATAATAGAATAATAATAGAAATTTTCTCTGAACTAGACGATGAGAACTACATAACATGGAAGGAATGCGTCCGAAAGGGGCGGTGACACGACTGTCACGATGCCCCTACAGCCGGCCGTCAAGTCGTGACGAAGACGGTGACGAGACTGGCGCAGCGCTATTGCTAGCCGGGAATGTTCAGAACGCGTTTAGATACGTGAAGGGCTGCGAGAATCGTCAAAAGTTCAAGACGAAGCAGAGGAGGCCAGTGGGGAAGATGCTGGCAAGACAGGTAGCGGAGCCGATGGCACTGTTGTGCGCGGACTTCGTGGGACCAATTCCTCGACCGAAGCTTGAGAACACAATGCTGCTTGTCTTCCACGATGCTTTCTCAAAATAAGTGGACCGCAGCTCTACTACGACGAGCATTTCGCTAGAGGATCCTGTCCAGATTCGGAGTGCCGAAAACGTTCGTGTTCTACGAGAAAGTCTCTCCCGGGTCTGCCGCAATCCAACTGGACTCGAGGAAGAAGGAGAAAAAGATGAGGGAGATCTTCATGTTAGTTCGGAGCGGAAGGTCCTACAATTTGAGAAGCCGAGAGTGGCGCCCTGCGATTGGAGATTTGGTATGGTTGAGGCAACACCAGCTGTCCAATGGGGCCGAGTGTTTCGCGGCCAAACTGGCCCCCAAGTACGAAGGGGCCTACCGGGTGGTACACTTTATTTCCCCTACCATCGTGCGACTCGCCCGACAAGGCGATTGTAAGAGACTTGTGGACAATCTAACTCCTTAAAAGCCTTTCTTCACTGATGTAGAATACTCAGATCCCCCTGATAGAGGCGAGGCACAGCAAGACACCAGCGAGAGTGGCGGGTCAGGAAGGTCAACGCAGTAACTAACCACCACCCCTCGGTACCTAACAGTCACTAATACACTAAACGTCGAATAGTTTAACCTAATTAATTTTAAGAATTTCCGTAGTCTGTAAGCTGCACTGACAGGCAATTGATACTAGGTTAAGACACTATAGTTGATCAGCTTAAGTTTCAGATGGACGACGAAATTATTATGATTGGTAGTGATGAGGAGGTGGCCGCTGAATGCCACGTGGAGGACGTGGATAGTGAAGCCATCGAGTAGGCCCCCGAACCGCGGGCGCTGACAGAGGAATCCCCGTCAAGCTAGACCGTTCTGCCGCTCTTGCCGGAACCAAGGCCACTACACATGGTCTTCGTGTCGACCGCCAACGTCTTCGACGGCGGTATACATCCACGCCCCCGGCCTAAGGTGCACTCCGCCATTCTACGAAGATACCCCGTTGCCAGAGCGGTCAACAATGATCACGGACCCCGATGACGGACCAGCTTGAGTAGTGCTGCCAGGCACCGGGCAAGCAGTCCCAGTCCAGTGGGGAGGAGGGAGCGAAGGCGTTTGACGGGGAACGATGTCCCCCTATGGTCGATACTCTCCCAGAAGAGGAGAGTATCCGGAGAGTATAAGTATCTCGGTCGATGCGACGTTGGAAGTCACCGACGAGGTTCACCACGACACGGAGGGCTATTCCCCTGTGGTCGGTCTATCCTTGAAGGACGCCGTGCATTTGGCGAGCCCGGAGGCCTAGGTCTCGGAAAAGGGGAATACCGACATATAGCGACAGGGAGAGCTATGCGCCCGCTTCCCTTCCTGGAGACGGACGAGGAGTCTGCTAGCATTGGTCTTGGGGCAAGCGCCAGGCCCTCATGCAACCCGCGACCCTGCTGTCCGTCACAGCGGCGCCGAAGGCTCCTGTTCTGCCCCCGACTGGAAGGTATTCCCGGGAGGTACATCCTTGGACACTAACACCGTCACGTTGCTGAAGCGGGAGACAGCGGCCATAGAATAGAGTCGAACGCGCTTTAAACTGGAAGACGGCAAGCGGAGTTCGAGCCAGGTCAGGGGCGGTGGCGGTCAACGCTGCGGAGAAAGGGGGGTATAAGGCGGCCCCATAATCCACCACCTGAAGTGCTATTTTTATTTTTATAATATCTGCAAGAGAGAGTTTATTGGGTTTGTGAAAAAAAGAGTATGTAACAGGCAGAAGGAGGCGTGGCAGACCCCATAAAGTATATATATTCTTGATCAGCATCACTAGCCGAGTCGATATAGTCATGTCCGTCTGTCTGTCCGTCTGTCCATCCGTATGAACAAACAGATTTCAGAGATGGTAAGAGCTACAAGTTTAAATTTGGTCTCTGTCGACTCGATATGAAGTCAGTCAATACAAGAATCTTTTTTTTTCGATGCCACGCCCTATTCGCCCACAATGAGCAAAAAACTAGACACACCTCGTAAAAAATTGCTGTTTTAGGTGAATATCTCAGTAACGATAGCACTTAGGAACACCAATTTTGGTATGTAGGTTCCTTGAGACGGAATTAATGCATCGTTATTAAAAATTTTGAACTGCCTCGCCCCCTTTTCCCACTAGAAATAAAATAACTTTCAAACTTCGATGCCGATTTTAAGCCATATGTTCTTATCGTACAGTATTGCTATTTCACATTCGTTTGAAGCAGCGCTGCCCGCGAATGCTGGCTATGCCAACCAATTGTGTATATATTTTATATACACACATACATATGTGCGTGCATACATATAATGTCAAATGTATATGTGTGTGTATAAATACAAACAGATGTTTATGCTTCGACGTGTTTTGTTGCAAATATCAATTGATATACTCGGATACCTACTTTATTTAATTGATTGGGAATAAATTGCAGAGAGTATTCTACGGTCGGGCGTGCTCGACTGTACTTTTCGTTCTTGTTATATTAGTAGTTAATAAGCAAGCCACTGAAGGCGCTTTAGATTAAGTTTTGAATTATTGTTAAAATTTATCTTCTAACTTTAAGTTTGTATTCGCGCTACTGAAGGCATTTTATTATAGGTCTCCTAGCGAAAAGAGTTTGTATTATGCACGCGGCGCCCTCTATCGTCAGTGCAGGGAGCGGTCGGGTACAACTCTTCACGAAATCTCGATGGTAAAGAGAGAGCTGTCGTGGTGGAGTTGTGTTACGACAGTTTCTGCCCGGCTCGATCGAGAGCGTTGCGTCACTTTCACCGTTCAAGGATCGCTGACTGGTGACTGCAATTGGGACAACCTGTTATCGTATTGGTGTAATTCCAAGCTATCCAAGATCACTCGGACCACATGGCAGGACTTCAGAAACTTTTTAATTGACCGTTTTCGTACGTTGGAAGCCATCGACGGGCAGTCAGGTACAACCAACCGCCTCCGGCCCTACGAAAACCTCCGGTTCCGACTAATGTTCACTCATTTGAAGCTACAGTTAATTTCAAGCCACAAGTCTGTGAGCTGTGTGATCGGGAAAAATCTTTTGTCTTCATATAAAGCACAGATGTTTAACCGATTTGTCCTACGGTAGCTGTAGGTTATAGTTGTCCGATCCGGATCAAAAGAGCCCTGGCCGGACTGAGGCATACTCCGGCCTAAAAATCTTCGTTACAATATACTACATTAAAGTAGGAGACCCAAACACTCGTCTGCATGCAATTTAATCAATGGAAAGCTAACCTTGTACCGGTAGGAATTGTGGAAATCTATAATTATGTTTTATTTTATAAACGATAATTTTTTGGGCGAGCAAATGAAATAATAAATTTAACGCATTTTACTTTGGATGTGATTTGCTGATGGATGAACCTATCTTAGTTATAGATCGAGGCGGCAATATGAAGGCAGCACTTAATAGATTAAACACATTGTTGGAAACATTTTGGTTGAGGTGCCAGAATTGTTAAAGCTGGTAAATCGCTGAAGATACTATTGAACTCAATGGAATACTATATTTCATCTTTTTAAATTCTTAGAGGTCAATTGGATGAAAATATACATCGAAAAAATAAATCTTATAAAAATTGGTGCTTTGGTAAGCCTTTGAGCTCCCTTCAGAGCGTGTTCCAAGAAGCTTAAAGGAAGCGAGTAAACAACTTCTACCTTTCAATTCCATACATTAATAAATAAACAAAAATTATATCAATCTAATGGCAATGATGCGAATATCAAAAAAATGCCAAGTATCAATGAAAACATGCGAAAATAAATATTCGATTGGCTACGAATGTTGCTAATGTTGAAGGGGAAGTATTTATCCAATGTAGTGTGATCTCTGAATCAGTCCAGAAATTCACACTCTCGATTCGACAGCGGTCCAGTATATGCTTTATGGAGGACCATAGTTGAGCTAACATATACGCTGCACACAGTTCAAGTCTGGGAATGGACTTGGTTTTAAGTGGAGCGACTTTTGCCTTTACCGTTAGCAATCGGCAGACGGTTTTGATACCGTCATTGGCCCGAATGTAGATGCAGCACCCGTACGCTTGACTGGATGCGTCCGCAAATCCGTGCACTTTTATGCTTGTTTCCGAGCTGGCGTAAGTGTACCTGGGAATTTGAACTCTATCTAGTTCAAGGAGATTTTCCTTGAACTTATCCCATCTGCTATGCATTTCCATGGGCACTGTATCGTCCCACGGCAATTGCATGCGCCACAGCTCTTGAAGCAGAATTCTTACCCTTATGCTAATCGGGCTCATCAAGCCAAGTGGGTCAAAAATTCGTGCAGCAACTGACAATATATTACGCTTGGTGGGACTTAACTTTGTGAAACTATCATCCAAGTGATACTGGAAAGTATCCAGTCTTGGGGTCCACCTCATGCCAAGCATTTTTGTCGAATCGGCATCATTGAAACTCAAAAGTTTCTCTGTTCCGCCTTCTCTATGAAAGTTGGATGGTTCGAAAAAAATTTTGCCAATTGAAATCCGCCCGATTCGAGAATTTCGGGCACTTCTTTACATATCTTGTTTAAAGTTTCAATATCGTCGTCTCCCGTAAGCATATCATCGACGTAGAAATCGTTACAAATGATTTCTGAACCAAGAGCGTGGGTGTTCTTATGGCTCAAACCCAGCACTTGGACGCAGTTCCATAAGTCACCGTGTTCAATTTGTCAATTTGAAGCTCATCTGATGGATTTTCGCGCCAAACAATTAGCTGAAATCGTCGATCGTCATGGGATATGCTTACTTGACGATACATCTTTTCAAAGTCTGCCGTGACGGCATATCGGCTCAGACGGAACCTTAGAAGTGACAAAATTAGATCCCTCTGAATCGTAGGCCCCACCATGAGTAAATCGTTCAGAGAGTGTGACGATGTTGTCTTACAAGACGCGTCAAACACTACTCGAAGTTTGGTGAAGCTACTATCAGGCCTCAGGACGCACTGGTGTGGAATGACGTAGTGTGGTCCTGGTGGAACTTCTGTACCTTGTAAGGCGGCCCCGGAATTGACCGCCTTACATTGTTGTTTTTAGTTTTTATCTTTGTAGCTGATAAGCGAGCCAATGAAGGCGTGTCATGAATTATTGATTTAGTTAGTTTTAAGTATTGAATCTTATGTAAATTTTTAAGTTTGTTTTGGCGCCAATGAAGGCAGTTTAATTAAAAGTTTCATAGCGGTAGGAGTTTGTATTAAGGACGCGGCGCCCTCTATCGGAAGCGCGGGGGCCGTCGGGTGCAACTCTGCACGAAAACTCAGTGGTGAAGAGAGAGCTTTCGTGGTGGAGTTGTGTTGCGACGGCTTCTGCGCTGCGCGATCGAGAGCGTCGCGTCACTTTTCGATCGGACTTAGAGGTGTGCAGACGTCGCGAGTTGGCGCGTCTGAAGCAAGAACACAGCACGTAAGTTGATGGCAGCGGCCGCCAGGGCCGGAGTTAGGCAGTGCAGCAGGGCACCGTAGGGCTATATATAGTAGTTCTAATAGACAATAAACGATTGTAAAATACAACACAAAGCGTTTCTTCCTCTCTCTCCACTAACTCTAACCACTTTCTCGTAAACAGGCGAGGGTCTCTTCCCGCCTGCCGTGGGACTATCCTGGCGCATTGAGCTCTGTTCTTTCTCGTAAACAGGCGAGGGTCTCTTCCCGCCTGCCGTGGGACTATCCCGGCACATTGAATTCTATTTTCTTTCCTGTAGATAGGCGAGGGTCTTTTCCCGCCTGCCGTGGGACTATCCCGGCGTATTGAACTCTTTTCCCTTTCCCGTAGATAGGCGAGGGTCTCTTCCCGCCTGCCGTGGGACTATCCCGGCGCGTCGTTACCTTCCCCCAATAGTGTTCTGTTCTGAACGTTGTTTTCGCTCTTTCTCACGTCACCCGCACCCGAACTGCAGCGTCATTGCATTAAACAAATTTCTTGCAAAGAGCGACCCTGGGCAGACTGAGATCTGTACCCCGGCTGGGAATCGTCTTTACAACCTATAAGAGACATGTGACCTAGTTCGAGATACTCGTTCATGAAACTCGTATACATTTGCTTGAGCTCCGCGTCTTTTGAAACCCTTTTCGCAGCACTTGCGGATCAGTCTTAAACGGCAAACTGACTTCAAAGAGTCCTGTCGACAGTTTGTGTACGCTGTCCTGAAAATTTTGTTCACACGCAAGGTGCTCTGCCGAAAATTTTTCAATCCATTCGCCTCTGGGATCGCTTCCAGTTCCCAGAATCTGTCTACGAGCGCCTCCAGTCGCACATCTTCTTTGGGCTGCATTACCGCGTAGCATACAGGGTTTGGGTACGCATTTTCATGCATCGCGTGGATGCTACCAAACCGAACAGCGTCTTTTGCAATAATTGACCTTTTCTGCCCATGTAATTTGTCCAGTACATGGAATTCGGGGTTAGCCAGTTCTATGTTTGAGGAAATCTTCCACCGATTAATCGGAAGATCATAGTCACGCTGCCTGCTCGAAATCGGGGCTAAACTGATGTGTAGATACACGAGAAGACCCTACTTTCGATACTTTGCATTTCGCTACAAGGCTTGACTGTCCAACCGACGTAACGGTTAACTACTTGCTCTTGCATTAAAGTCGCAAGGCTTGAACCAGACTTTCTGACATAAAATTTACTTGAGAACCTGAATCTAATAAAGCTCTAGTCTTTCACTGTCATAAGTGCAGCTGCCAGGAGCACCTGATCGACTTCGCTAGCCACATGATTGACTTGGGCAGGACGAGCAGACACTTGTGGTTCTGAAGGTGCGTATTTGTGCAGGAGAGTGTTGCGTGGGCGAGAACATACTCTGCACTTTGACGCAGCGCAGTTGGATACCCTGTGGCCTGAGTACAAACAATTTATGCAGAGTTGACTGGATTTCACGAAATTGAACCTTTCGTCAAATGGCAGTGCTGCGAACCCTTGGCAGTTTCCAATTGTATGATTGGGATTGAAAAAATTGCATTGGGGTTCAATTTCCTTCTCGACATTCGTGCACGCAAATGACGATTTCTTTGCGTGTTTCATGTCGGATTTCTGCTTCATCCTGGACTTTGAACTCTCTTCGGCAGATAAATGCTGATATCGCCTGTTCAAAGCCGTGACACAATTGACCCATTTTGGCAATGTGTTATAGTCAAGCTGCCCCTCATACTTGAACATGACTATGTGTATTAGAATTGCGTTAGCGAAATTCTGCTCATTTCCAACGGACATTAGCGAATCAAAAATTGCCGATACAGAGTCCACCATCGTGCGAATTCCAATTGCCGATGGCTTATACATTGGCTCAATATCGAACAACTGGGCGAGGGTGTCAAAAAATATAAGACATTTGCTGTCGTATACTCTACTTAGGCTCTCTAATGCCTTTGGGTAATTTGCATCAGACACCTGGAAAGCTCTGATGGTACCCAACGCCTCATCTGATAAGCACGATATCAAATGGTTGAACTTTTCAACGTTTGATAGCGAGCGATCAGAATCTACTAAACTATTAAACAGACCGAAAAACTGCCTATATTCTGAATGTTTACCACTGAACTTAGGCAACTTAAGTTTGGGCAGGTGAGAATGGTGAGAGACTATATGTACGTTTTCGGACGCGTGGTACGCGCTGAGGGCAGACATGTAAGATGATCGGGCCAGAATACACGTTTCCTCCAGCATTGCGCGGCTAGTATTGTCAGGATCTATTGCATCGATCTCTGACTGAAGGTCCATGGCTTTAGAAATGGACGAATTCAGAATGTCTAGCCGGCACTGAATCTCAAATTTGCTTGGGTTCACTATTATGAACTCCGTTGTCTCTCGATGTCGCTCTCTACTTTTCTAATTTCACGAATAAATGGCTTAAACAAGCACTGAGACAACTTTCCTCGCCAACCAGAACGGTATCATTCGGATCCGATTTGTGCGCCATATTAAAAACTTTTTTTTAGACCCCGTACTCTAAAAAAGAGTAGAGGGGTCTATTAAGTTTGTCTGAAGCGAAATGTGCGTAACAGGGAGAAGAAGGCGTGGCCGACCCCATAAAGTATATATATTCTTGATCAGCATCAACAGCCGAGACGATATAGCAATGTCCGTCTGTCCGTCTGTCGATATTTTAAACTACAAAAGCTAGAGCCACCAAATTTAGAATGAAAGTCCGTCTGCTTCGCGAGCAGATCAGGTTTATTTCAAATCTTTGCCACGCCCCTTACCGCCCCCGCAAATTGTAAAATACTATGGTCACCTAGGAAAACATTTATGTTTTAAGCGAATATCTCAGTAACTATAGCACTTAGGAATACCATTTTTGGTATGGAGGTTGCTAGAGACAGCATAAATGCATTGTCATTAAAATTTTTGGACTGCCACGCCCCGTTTTCCGACAAGAAAGAAATAATTTTCAAACTTCAATGCAATTTTTAAGGCGTTTGCACTTATCGTACGGTATTGTAATTTCAAAATCTTTTGGAGACAAAGTATCACAAACTATCCTGAAAGTTGCATACAAATCGGACAATAAACAAAAGAGATAGACACGTTAGAAAGTTAACAATTGCACGCAATGTCAATGCATGCATGCAAGCGAGACAGAAGCATATAAACATGTGAGCGAACGTTTTCGCTGCTTGTGTAGCGACAGCGCTGCTCGCGGACAATGCACGCACATGTATGCATACGATACGATAAATAATATATCGATATTCGACACGATAGTAATTATAATTGCGATATGATCTCGATTGCGATATTTGCTCACTATGTGCATATCTATAGCGTTTTTGAATTAAGTTGTTGATAATATCGATATTTAATTTGATGTGATATTTTAATTAATATCGATATCGGCATTTTCTTGGCGATTTGCATCCCTCTTACAAACTGATGGTTTTGTTTTAAAGTGTTTTATTCCAAATACTATGAGTACGGGGTCTTTTACAGTCGGCTAGCTCGACTGTAGCCTTTCCTACTTGTTTCTTTTAAAAAATGCTGATCTATTTGAGTGCACGTAAGTGTGCTACCTCAAGAAAATCAGCTAATATAGAATCGAATGACCGAAGATAATCAGATGATTAAAGATAATCAACTGATTACAGATAGTTGACCGATAATACGAGCGAAGATAATCAGATGATTAAAGATAATCAGCTGATTAAAGATAGTTAGCCGATCAACACCGTTGGCTAACAAAGAAAATCAGATGAACAAAGTTAATCAGCTGACTCAGTAGACTGCCTTCTCGAATCACAGAGATAAGAGAAGCTAAAGCAGCAGCGCGTGTGCAGATATGCGCTGGCAGCAACAACAAACAATTAAACACTCGAACTCACAAGCAACTTCGTAACGATAATCACCCAATTAGCGATATTCGGCTGATTATAGTTAAACAGGCGTGGACTGCGCTCTGTGCAAACAACAACAACACATGTATATGTAGGCGAACGATTTGCCAATGACAACTATACGAAAGTGCAGCCGCTCAGCGTACATATGTATGTATGTATGTATGTCTGTTAGCGCTGATGTGTAAGCATAAGCAGCGCCGGCGCAAGCAAAACTACGAACGAAATAAGTAAAGTAAAATCACGAAAGTTAAATTCCACCAACTGTATGCATATACCTGCTAACCGCGCTTTTGCTTATGTGCAAGAACTGAAGCGAAAAGTAAGAAGCAAAGGTCAAAACCCACCACCGAACATATCGAGATCTTAGCGAATAGCGGAATTAAGAGAAACGACAAATATGTATATGCGTATATAAATAAATTAAAGTACACAATTTAAATCAATATTTCACTTTTAGCATTGTTGAAAACAAGAACTTACTCGCTAGCTTAAATATAAGAGATTTGGTTACACATCTAGACAATTCAATAATTCCATTTGACTTCTTATTATTAAATTGTATGCAGACGGGTTTTTTGGGCACCTTCTTTAATGTAGTATATTGTAACGAAGATTTACAGGCCGGGGTATGCCTTAGTCCGCCCAGGGCTCTTTTAGTCCGGATCGGACAACTATAACCTGTAGCTCCCGTAGGACAAATCGGCTGAATATCTGTGATTTGTATGAAGACATATAGTTTTAGTTGAGCGATCGCAACCAAGCTCACATATTAGTTTGTATCGAAGTTTCTCAGGCTGGGATATGACTCAGTCCAGCCAGGGCTGTTTTGTACAGAAAATTTATAATTTTTGTGCAAGAAAACACTGGTAGAGAATGATGGGGCGCAAAAGTAAGGGAGGGTACCCGATTTTTATTGAGCCATTTAGCGGATTCTTAAAGGAGTTGACTCTATGCGATACCTGGTACCTATCTGATAAAATTCTAAGTCGAACTCGACGACAAGCCAGGTCTGTATATTTCCCTTCCGTAGCCAGCAAAAGCTATGACTAAGAAGGGCAAAACACACTATTTATCGGCAATGACTCAAGCAGCGACTACTTAACCGCAGAGACTATGGTAGTTGCCGGGCCTTGTCGAGGTATATTTTGCGTCAGTAGCCAGCAGACGCTACGGCTAAGAATACGAAATACACGCGGTATCGGCGCGGAATCTCACGATAACCACTTGGCCGAAGCCACACTAATTGTCGGTGGGTCCACCGGTCCAACACTGCCACTACCGGTCACAATTTTTCACAAATCTTTACCTGGCACATGTTCATTGTCTTTTTCAGGGTTTTGTTCAAACACAATTGATATATATAAATTATTGATTTTGGGTGCTCCTACGTTGTCGCTGGAGTCCGTTACAGTCCTACATTGTGACCTTGATGACGTGACTCCTAAGTCTTCTTAGAAAGATTATGGTGATTAATAGTTTGAGTGTTCCCACGTTGTCGATGGAGTCCTTTACAGCTCCACAGTGTTGACGTGGTGACATAGACGAGGTGGCTCCTAAGTCTAACTCTCGATGATTCCTTGCGCCTTTCTTGAAGTTTGCCGATTTTTGATGATTAGGCAAATGATGATGAAACCACAGAAAGTGAGGCTGACGCTGATGCCAATTGTGAACAAGATCATGGATGTTTCAGCAGAAGCCAATTCACTTTAGAAAATTTGGATGACTTGGAGGTTGTCGTTATTCATCCGGTGAAGTTAAGGTTAAGACTGGGTCATGGTCAACGAGTTGAGTAAGGATGACATTGCAATGCCTGGCGTTTTGCTTAGGATCTCACGCTGGTTTACGTATTTTGTGCCATTGACAATTGCGGAGAATCGGAAAGTGACGAGGTGTGTTCCATTGGTTATAATTTCTGTGCCCTCGTCTGTGCTGACCCTTGCGGTACTTTCATTAATGATGATAACGCCGTCGTCCACTTGCATGATCGGCTTGAGGTGGCTCGGCTGTGTTAGGGGAGAGGCTTTGTTACTGGCATGTAGCGCTTGTGCGCAGGAAGATTGCGCTGCTAGCTTGCAGACTGAGATGAGTGTTGTTGCTACGCACTCGTTGAGTGCAAATATTTCATCTTTGCATTCGGCCACGGTGTCGTCTTGGAGTTGTAGTGTGACATCCTGTTGCGACACCGGATAGACTGTAATCTCCTGACAGACGAGTAGCTGGGATAAGCTTTTAGAATATGGACTATGTTGTCGGACAGTAGTATTTTAATTTTAGATGCTTCAGTAAGGGCAACTATGGGGAATTCTACAAAATATCCATTTAAAATTGCTTTGAAATCATTGTGTTTAAAAATTGTTGGATTTATTATTTCGAATTTGGCCAACGTAATTGTGAGAATTAAATTTGATATTTGGTTAATTAATATTCTATTAATTTCTTGCTAATAATGTTTCATATAATTGCGATGAATCGACTATTTCGTTCCTTTTTGCTTTAATTATTTCATTTACTACGTCAGTAAGTTTGTTAATTTGCCTTTGCGTCTCTGAGTTGATAACTAATTGTTATACTCTCTGCAAGAGAGAGTATATTGTGTTTGTGAAAAGTATGTAACAGGCAGAAGGAGGCGTGGCCGACCCCATAAAGTATATATATTCTTGATCAGCATCACAAGCCGAGTCGATATAGCCATGTCCGTCTGTCCGTCTGTCTGTCCGTCTGTCCGTCTGTCCGTCCGTATGAACAAACAGATTTCAGAGATGGTAAGAGCTACAAGTTTGAATTTGGTCTCTATCGACTCGATATTAAGTCAGTCAATACAAGAATCTTTTTTTTTTCCGATGCCACGCCCCGCTCGCCCACAATGAGCAAAAAACTAGAAACACTTCGTAAAAAATTGATGTTTTAGGCGAATATCTCAGTAAATATGGCAATTAGGAACACCCATTTTGGTATGTAGGTTCCTAGAGGCGGTATAATTGTATTGTCATCAAAAATTTTGGACTGCCACGCCCCCTTTTCTCACAAGAAATAAGATAATTTGCAAACTTCAATGCCGATTTTAAGGCATATGTTCTTATCGTTCAGTATTGTTATTTCACATTCGTTTAAAGACAAAATATATTAAACTATCCTGAAAGTTGCATCTTAATCGGACAATAAACAAAAGAGCTAGACATGTAAGAAAGTTGATAATTGAAAGCAATGCCAATGCATGTGTGCGAGCGAGATAGAAACATACAAACATGTGAGCGAACGTTTTCGCTGCTTGCGTAGCTTAGCGACAGCGCTGCTCGCGAATGCTGGCTGTGCCGAGCAATTGTGTATGTATAACATATACACAAATACATATGTGCGTGCATACTTTTAATGTCAAATGTATATGTGTGTGTATACATACAAACAGATGTTTTTGTTTCAACGTGTTTTGTTGCAAGTATCAATTGATATACCCGGCTACCGATTTTATTAAAATGATCGAAAATAAAATGCAGAGACTATTCTACGGTCGGGCGTGCTCGACTGTACTTTTCTTTCTTGTTTATTATTTGCATAAATTAATTGCGATTCCGTCCACTTAACCTTTTCAAAGTCGGAGGCATCTGGTGTGCTTGCTATGACCGTTAATGCTGAATCTAGAAAATCTAGACTTCTGGCCATCCTATGGTGTATTCTGACAACGGACAATATGTTCCTTATATGATTCCTAATACATCCACATCTAGTAATTTTCGCATAATCGATTGTGGGAATAACTCTACTAACTTTGCAGTGTTATTTACGATAATACGATATTCTGTCAAGTTACTCGAATGCCTTAAATAATCCCTTTGTTCCCAAACCAATACCTTTCCGTCTTTTATCCGAATATAATTGGAATGCGCATAGTCGACAATCCGACTCTGTACTATTCCTAACATTAACAGGATTGCGAGAGAGACATAAATTTGTAGTCCGATTAATAATAGAAGGTTAATTACTAGTTCTTAATTTGAGTAGTTTCTCTTACCCGCTACTTGAGGTTGTCCTTATGGACTACCCTCCCCTTAATGAGAACAGACGCTCCCAGGTCTTCTTGAATCTTTTCTTCTTTGTAAAGCGGTGATAACTTATTTCCGAACCTTTTATTGTTCGTAACGTATACTTTTTCGCCTACTTCAAATGTCCTATTCTGTCTACGTTATATCTTTGAAGTACCGCTTGTTGTGCTTCTTCTACTATTTTCTTAATGCACTCGGATACCAATCAAAAAAAAATTGATCTTATTCTTGTTACATCAATCGAATTCAGATAGAAGATTGATGTAACAAGAATAAGATCACTTTTTTTTTGATTGGTATCCGAGTGGATTGATTTCTTATATTCCACCGTTGCCTGCATAATCCGCTCATCTGTATCGTTTGCTTTGTTTTCTATTTTCAGAACTCTTGCTATATCTGCTAGAGTGCTATGGAATCTTTCTACCTGGTCATTGGAAACACTGTGCAGTGGTGGCACATTGATAATGTCTATTTTGAAATTTTTCTTTAATAATTATACTTTTGTTTCTGAATTAAAAGCTGCTTCGTTGTCGCAGTATATAGTTTTCGTTGCGGGAAACAAATTGATTATCTAAATAATTGTGACAATGTCTATTTTGTAATTGTTCTTTAATAATGATACTATTGATTCTGAATTAAAAGCTGCTTCGTTGTCGCAGTATATAGATTTTGTTGCGGGAAAAAAATTGATTTTCTGAATAATAATCGTTTTTATATCCATTATCGTTCGCGACTGAATTGGTTGCACGATGGCGAATTTAGAAAATTTGTCTATGCAGGTGAGGAAAAGTTTTTTGTCTGCTGAGAAAATATCAATTAACAGCATTTCACTAGCATATAATGGAATTGAAAAGGCCCCAAGTTCTTGTTTTTGCAGGTGCCTCTCATATTTTGCTTTGGTGCAAACCTCTCCTGTGGGGCGCGGTGTGCGCGATTGTGTTCTGTTGTCACGATCTCAAATTGCTCATTTATGTCAGTAATGTCTGACACATAATTTTTGCAATGTCGTAACTTGGTGGGTGGGACATTTAACACGACCTCGTGTTGAAAGCTGGCTAAGGTGGGAAGATGGATGAACTCCATCTGGAACGATGAGTGGTTTTAATGTTTCAACCAAGCAATATTTATCAGTGAAACTGATGATGTGGCGAATTTTTTTTGCCAAAGATTATAATTTACCATTGGAAAGGGAAGCTTGCCTCTTCTAAGACAATTTGGTTTTTGAAACAATTTACTGGCGTATCAGTTGTTTCTATAGTGTAGCTTAGTGAGATTTCACTGTGAATCGTTGCAACGTCAGATAAAGGCTCGTCTGCATGGCGTTTATGTTCTGTCTAGACAGGGCGTCGGCTACTAAATTTTCCTTTCCTGGTTTTGCATTGTGCTCGTCAATGAATGCTTCCCATCTTTTGATTTTAGCGTTCGTGTTTCTGTCAGAGAGAGCGAAGGTAAGCGTCAGATAGTGAAAATATTTATTTCTCTCGTGCCATATAAATAATTTCGTAGTTTCCCTAAGATCCAGACGATAGCTAGCAACTACCTTTCGTTTGTAGCGTAGCGAGTTTCGCTATCTTTCAGAGTTCAGGAGACCATGGTTTAACGGCATCATACAAGCATTTCAACACTGTGTCAATGTGTCGATCGTGATCGGCCTAATTTGCGAAAAAGACTACTACGTCGTCGACGTACACATAGCAAATCTTTCCGATATGTTCTCTGAAAACATCATCGATGGCCCTTTGAAAAATACTTCCAGCATTTTTTAGTCCAAATGGCAGTCGGCAGAACCCGTATTTCCCACCGTTGTCTGAGAAGGATGTTTTCTCGCGATCATGTTCTGCCAAATAGATCTGGTGGTAACCCGATTTTAAATCTTGTGTTGTGAAAAATTTTGCCTGTCCTAGATTCGGTAGGATTATCGGAATGCTCGGCATTGGGTGTCGATCGGCAAGAGTGCGCTCATTGAGCTCCCCAAAGTCAATAACTCACCGCTTGTTTCTGTTGCCGTATGTGTGGAGCCCTTTTTTGTCGACGAACCATGAGGGGCTGTTGTATGGAGATTTAGATGGTCTTACTATGCCATCTTTGAATAATTGTCTGATTTCTTTGTTTACGAAATCTAAGACTCCCACGGGATGAGAGTCTAGTTTTGAATATACCGGCTCATTATCTATGGTCCGAATGGTGGCAGTAACAGAGGTGTCGAAAATGCCCTTATCCTCTTTGGGATCATAGCCTTAAATTCTTTTTAAATAAGATTCGGTATCAAGATATTATTTACTTCTGTGAAGTTTACACTTTCACAGTTATGATACTGTAATTGCTCAGATCTATTTTGATAGTTCAGCGTACTCTCTTGAAGATTCAATGTCACATCCGCTTGCGTTAGCACGTCAAAGCCTAAAATGACATCAAATGAGGTGAGAGTGTCCAACAAAAAATATTTTTATGAGCCATTTCTCCTTGATCTCGCTCGAACCGTGTATCGAGCTAACAGTGAAGAGGGCTTCGACCGGGCCTACACCTTTTAACTCCTTTACGGGTTTTACGTAGTTTTTTGCCGCCCCTGTTCTCCCTCCTAGCTGCCGCGTGATGAAAGGCAGCCGGGAACGCTCTCTAAAAAATTGAGTGAGTTATTGTCATAGCTTTCCTCACTGTCACCCTCAATGTCAACTACTGAGGCTTCCGCACTGTTTGCAAAACTTGGATTTTCTACTTGAGCATTTTAAACGACATTGTTTAGACGTTGCAGTCTTTGGCCTGTGGCTCGATCAGAAGTATTTGTTTTTTTTTTTTTTTTTTGTGCCTGTTCTATTGCAGCCTATGGTTTCCCATAGTTGGCGCGCTGTTTGAACTTGAATGATAAATCAACGTCCATTGACCTGATTCCTCCCTTTTATTTTTTTCTTGTCTATTATTGGTCTGCTGTGTTTTGGTGTAGTGTGGATTCCTTACGTGTCCACGCTCATCTCTATTATACTTTCCCCGCCTTGAGCCTTGCGGGCGATTTTTATTTTATTCTCTAGCGTGTTCCCTTTCGCCCAAAGCTTTAGCGCACGTGGCCGAAAACACGCTTCTTTCAATGCATCGCTCTACCTCTCTGGCAAGAGCCAAGCCGGAGGGTAAGTCTTTTGGCTGTGCCGGGAAGACTATTGCTTTAAAGGATTTCTTCATACCGAAAATGTATGCGTGAAGCGCATACGAGGTCACCTCTTCGTTAAGCAAAGTAGGTTGCTCAGTCTCATGTGTCATAACTATTTTTATACTCTCTGCAAGAGAGAGTATATTGGGTTTGTGAAAAGTATGTAACAGTCAGAAGGAGGCGTGGCAGACCCCATAAAGTATATATATTCTTGATCAGCATCACAAGCCGAGTCGATATAGCCATGTCCGTCTGAAATCTGTTTGTTCATACAGACAGACAGACACACAGACGGACAGACGATAATGGCTATATCGACTTGACTTGTGATGCTGATCAAGAATATAAATACTTTATAGGGTCTGCCACGCCTCCTTTCGCCTGTTATATACTTTCTACAAATTTAATATACTTTCTCTTGCAGACAGTATGAAAATAGTTATGACACAGAGATTATCAACTGTGCCGGTGGTGTTTTTGCATCGCTCCGTTTATTTTATCATTTCTGCTTAAATTTGTGAACTTTAATTGAATTTTATTCATCTGTAAATTTTAACTAAGTGTTACCCTAAATCTGG
>JAEIGM010000567.1:0-19352 GCA_018903735.1 Drosophila cardini
AATCTTGTTTGTATGCATGAAAATACTAATGCCCTCAAGTCCAGAAAAACTCCGATAATGTACAAGTGCGTTTTATTCATCGGCTTGTATTCAACTCTTAACTTAAAGTGCGCTACAGTGTGTACATACATAATTCATTTTAGCGCTACCAGACTGTTCGATACATCGATAACAGAAGCTTAACATATTTTGTGTTGCAGTATAAAATACCAAATATTTTAACACCTCTTCTCAATACAAAATAACATTCATTTAAATATTGTTCTTTAAACCTGTCATGTTTAACAATTTCATATGTTTTTGCTTATTCAAATTCTTGGTACATATATCTGCTATCATATTTGTTGCATCCACATACTTTAAAACTATTTCATCGTTATCAACTAATTCTCTTATAAAGTGATAACGTATGTCGATATGTTTGCTTCTTGCATGATACATATGGTTCTTAGCTAAGTGTTGCGCACAGAGATTGTCTCCATAAATGCACAACGGATGATCGGAAGGAAAACACCCAATTTCCTTAACGAGTCTTCTTAAATACACCGCTTCTTTAGCTGCTGCTGCCATTGCCATGTACTCCGCCTCGGTGCTGCTTAGGGCCACTGTCGTCTGTTTATGCGACTCCCAGGAAAACACCGCTCCAGCCAGTAAGAACATGTAACCTGTAAAAGATTTTCGATCGATTATATTACCTCCCCAGTCGGCATCCGTATAACCCTCGATTGGCTTGTTCGTCTTGTGGTAGTGCAACTTGTAGTGCCTTGTGCTGGATAAATAATGCAATATGTGTTTTGCGCTATTCTCGTCTTCGCTCGATGGATTTTTATTCTTCTGTGAAAGCTTTGATACCGAATGAAGTACACCTGGTCGCGTAGATATTGCCAAGTACATCAAACTTCCAATCAGAGCCTGGTATTTTGTTGCATCGACTGATTTAGACTCATCTGAGGCTTTCACTTGATATCCAGTTTCCAATGGGGTTGTTGCTGATCTACAGTTCTGCATATTGTATTGATACAGCATCATATCAATATATTTGGATTGACACACAATCACATCACCGGTCTGTGCAGGACGTTCTACTTCAAAGCCCAGAAAGCTGCTTACTGCTCCTTTGTCGATTGACTTAAACTGCTTTCCAATGTACTGCTTGATGTCTTGTAGATCTTTCAGAGTTTTGCTCGCTATAAGTATGTCATCGACGTATACTGCCACAAGGTTGATGTTTTCGCCGACAAACATTGTATACAGACATGGTTCGTTGCTGCAAGGTTGAAATCCATAGTTCTTAAGGACACCATCTAACTTTGAATTCCATTCGCGTCCGGACTGCTTTAAGCCGTAGATAGCCTTATTTAGTTTTGCGACTCGGTTAGGGTACTCCTTGCTGATAAACATCTCGGGCTGGGTCATGTAAATTTCATCACTTAATTCTCCATTCAAGTACGCCGTGCACACATCCATTTGGTGCAAATATAGCTGAAGCTCCGCTGCAAGTGCGAATACCATGCGTATTGTAGCGTAACGCACTACCGGTGAGAATGTTTCTTCATAGTTGATTCCATATTGCTGGCTACATCCTTTAGCCACAAGCCTTGCCTTGAATCGATCTATGAAACCATCTGCATCTCCTTTCAAGCTATATACCCACTTGCTTCCGATTGTTTTCTTACCGGGAGGGAGATCTACCAAAGTCCATGTATTGTTAGCCACCAGCGAGTCGTACTCTAGCTGCATAGCCTTCTTCCAGTTCTCCATATTATCCGATGCTAACGCCATTTTTAGGGTTTCTGGAACTTTAACCTCTTCTATTTTCTGCATCACGTTGATAATATTTTTCTGCTTTGCTGGTCTGCCTGGTCTTCCAGTACGAACTATACGTGGCCTTCCAGGTCCGTATACGGGAGCGATTTCATTATCGCTTGTTGGTTCTGCTTGTGCATCCGCCTCTTCTAGACTGTGGTACTCTTCAGCATCTCCATTATCAGTTTCTGAACTTTCTTCGATGTTTTCTTGTTCAGAGTATGTCCAGTCCATTTCTCCAGCGTCGTTCTGAACCACATTTGATACATCGGTGTTTTGAGTTCCCATTAGAATGCTTTCATCGAATTTAACGTCTCGTTTAACTACGATTACGGAATATCATTAAATTCAATAATTTTTTTTTTATTTTACCCTTCCATCAAAATAATCATGATTTCGTCAATTTAAATTTTTTTCATTTATTTTTTGTTTTTTGCATTTTCTGGCGTTTCTAGAGGTCTTAGACGATTTTAGACGATATTTTCGAATCCTCACATTTCAAGCTTTGACTTAACTTTGAATTTTTTTGTTCTTAACTATCTCTGTCAAAACTCAACCGATTTTGAATCGGAATACCATTTAATTCATTAATTATCATTATTTTATCGACTCTGATCAAAATAATCATGGTTTCGTCAATTTAAAATTTTTTCATTTATTTTTTGTTTTTTGCATTTTCTGGCGTTTCTAGAGGTCTTAGACGATTTTAGACGTTATTTTCGAATCCTCACATTTCAAGCTTTGATCTTAATTATCTCTGTCAAATCTCAACCGATTTTGAATCGGAATACCATTTAATTCAATAATTTTCATTTATATTGACTCTGCATCAAAATAATCATGATTTTGTCAATTTAAAATTTTTTCATTTATTTTATGTTTTTTGCATATTCTGGCGTTTCTAAAGGTCTTAAACGATTTGAGACGTTATTTTCGAATCCTCACATTTATTTTTGATCTTAACTATCTCTGTCAAAACTCAACCGATTTTGAATCGGAATACCATTTAATTCAATAATTTTCATTTATATCGACTCTGCATCAAAATAATCATGATTTCGTCAATTTAAAATTTTTTCATTTATTTTTTGTTTTTTGCATTTTCTAGCGTTGCTAGAGGTCTCAGACGATATTTGACGTTATTTTCGAATCCTCACATTTATTTTTGATTTTAACTACCTCTGTCAAAAGTCAACCAATTTTGAATCGGATTACCATTTAATTCAATAATTTTCATTTATATTGACTCTGCATAAAAATAATCATGATTTCGTCAATTTAAAATTTTTTCATTTATTTTTTGTTCTTTGCATTTTTTGGCGTTTCTAGAGGTCTTAGACGATTTTTGACGTTATTTTCGATCCTCACATTTCAAGCTTTGATCTTAACTATCTCTGTCAAAACTCAACCGATTTTGAATCGGAATACCATTTAATTCAATAATTTTCATTTATATTGACTCTGCATAAAAATAATCATGATTTCGTCAATTTAAAATTTTTTCATTTATTTTTTGTTCTTTGCATTTTTTGGCGTTTGTAGAGGTCTTAGACGATTTTAGACGTTATTTTCGAATCCTCACATTTCAAGCTTTGATCTTAACTATCTCTGTCAAAACTCAACCGATTTTGAATCGGAATACCATTTAATTCAATAATTATCATTTATATCGACTCTGCATCAAAATAATCATGATTTCGTCAATTTAAAATTTTTTCATTTATTTTTTGTTTTTTGCATTTTCTGGCGTTTCTAGAGGTCTTAGACGATTTTTGACGTTATTTTCGATCCTCACATTTCAAGCTTTGATCTTAACTATCTCTGTCAAAACTCAACCGATTTTGAATCGGAATACCATTTAATTCAATAATTTTCATTTATATCGACTCTGCATCAAAATAATCATGATTTCGTCAATTTAAAATTTTTTCATTTATTTTTTGTTTTTTGCATTTTCTGGCGTTTCTAGAGGTCTTAGACGATTTTTGACGTTATTTTCGAATCCTCACATTTCAAGCTTTGATCTTAACTATCTCTGTCAAAACTCAACCGATTTTGAATCGGAATACCATTTAATTCATTAATTATCATTTATATCGACTCTGCATCAAAATAATCATAATTTCGTCAATTTAAAATTTTTTCATTTATTTTTTGTTTTTTGCATTTTCTGGCGTTTCTAACGGTCTTAGACGATTTTTGACGTTATTTTCGAATCCTCACATTTATTTTTGATCTTAACTATCTCTGTCAAAACTCAACCGATTTTGAATCGGAATACCATTTAATTCAATAATTTTCATTTATATCGACTCTGCATCAAAATAATCATGATTTCGTCAATTTAAAATTTTTTCATTTATTTTTTGATTTTTGCATTTTCTGGCGTTTCTAACGGTCTAAGACGATATTTGACGTTATTTTCGAATCCTCACATTTATTTTTGATCTTAACTATCTCTGTCAAAACTCAACCGATTTTGAATCGGAATACCATTTAATTCAATAATTTTCATTTATATTGACTCTGCATCAAAATAATCATGATTTCGTCAATTTAAAATTTTTTCATTTATTTTTTGTTTTTTGCATTTTCTGGCGTTTCTAGAGGTCTTAGACGATTTTTGACGTTATTTTCGAATCCTCACATTTCAAGCTTTGATCTTAACTATCTCTGTCAAAACTCAACCGATTTTGAATCGGAATACCATTTAATTCAATAATTTTCATTTATATCGACTCTGCATCAAAATAATCATGATTTCGTCAATTTAAAATTTTTTCATTTATTTTTTGTTTTTTGCATTTTCTGGCGTTTCTAGAGGTCTTAGACGATTTTTGACGTTATTTTCGAATCCTCACATTTCAAGCTTTGATCTTAACTATCTCTGTCAAAACTCAACCGATTTTGAATCGGAATACCATTTAATTCAATAATTTTCATTTATATCGACTCTGCATCAAAATAATCATGATTTCGTCAATTTAAAATTTTTTCATTTATTTTTTGTTTTTTGCATTTTCTGGCGTTTCTAGAGGTCTTAGACGATTTTTGACGTTATTTTCGAATCCTCACATTTCAAGCTTTGATCTTAACTATCTCTGTCAAAACTCAACCGATTTTGAATCGGAATACCATTTAATTCAATAATTTTCATTTATATCGACTCTGCATCAAAATAATCATGATTTCGTCAATTTAAAATTTTTTCATTTATTTTTGTTTTTTGCATTTTCTGGCGTTTCTAGAGGTCTTAGACGATTTTTGACGTTATTTTCGAATCCTCACATTTCAAGCTTTGATCTTAACTATCTCTGTCAAAAGTCAACCGATTTTGAATCGGAATACCATTTAATTCATTAATTATCATTTATATTGACTCTGGATCAAAATAATCATGATTTCGTCAATTTAAAATTTTTTCATTTGTTTCATGTTTTTTGCATTTTCTGGCGTTTCTAGAGGTCTCAGACGATATTTGACGTTATTGTCGAATCCTCACAATTCAAGCTTTGATCTTAACTATCTCTGTCAAAACTCAACCGATTTTGAATCGGAATACCATTTAATTCATTAATTACCATTTATATTGACTCTGGATCAAAATAATCATGATTTCGTCAATTTAAAATTTTTTCATTTGTTTTATGTTTTTTGCATTTTCTGGCGTTTCTAGAGGTCTTAGACGATTTTTGACGTTATTTTCGAATCCTCACATTTCAAGCTTTGATCTTAACTATCTCTGTCAAAAGTCAACCGATTTTGAATCGGAATACCGTTTAGTTCATTAGTTATCATTTATATCGACTCTGCATCAAAATAATCATGATTTCGTCAATTTAAAATTTTTTCATTTATTTTTTGTTTTTTGCATTTTCTGGCGTTTCTAGAGGTCTTAGACGATTTTTGACGTTATTTTCGAATCCTCACATTTCAAGCTTTGATCTTAACTATCTCTGTCAAAACTCAACCGATTTTGAATCGGAATACCATTTAATTCAATAATTTTCATTTATATCGACTCTGCATCAAAATAATCATGATTTCGTCAATTTAAAATTTTTTCATTTATTTTTTGTTTTTTGCATTTTCTGGCGTTTCTAGAGGTCTTAGACGATTTTTGACGTTATTTTCGAATCCTCACATTTCAAGCTTTGATCTTAACTATCTCTGTCAAAACTCAACCGATTTTGAATCGGAATACCATTTAATTCAATAATTTTCATTTATATCGACTCTGCATCAAAATAATCATGATTTCGTCAATTTAAAATTTTTTCATTTATTTTTTGTTTTTTGCATTTTCTGGCGTTTCTAGAGGTCTTAGACGATTTTTGACGTTATTTTCGAATCCTCACATTTCAAGCTTTGATCTTAACTATCTCTGTCAAAACTCAACCGATTTTGAATCGGAATACCATTTAATTCAATAATTTTCATTTATATCGACTCTGCATCAAAATAATCATGATTTCGGCAATTTAAAATTTTTTCATTTATTTTTTGTTTTTTGAATTTTCTGGCGTTTCTAGAGGTCTCAGACGATATTTGACGTTATTTTCGAATCCTCACATTTCAAGCTTTGATCTTAACTATCTCTGTCAAAACTCAACCGATTTTGAATCGGAATACCATTTAATTCAATAATTTTCATTTTTATCGACTCTGCATCAAAATAATCATGATTTCGTCAATTTAAAATTTTTTCATTTATTTTTTGTTTTTTGCATTTTCTGGCGTTTCTAGAGGTCTTAGACGATTTTTGACGTTATTTTCGATCCTCACATTTCAAGCTTTTATTTTAACTATCTCTGTCAAAAGTCAATTGATTTTGAATCGGAATACCATTTAATTCAATAATTATCATTTATATCGAGTTTGCATCAAAATAATCATGATTTCGTCAATTTCAAATTTTTTCATTTATTTTTTGTTTTTTGCATTTTCTAGCGTTGCTAGAGGTCTCAGACGATATTTGACGTTATTTTCGAATCCTCACATTTATTTTTGATCTTACCTATCTCTGTCAAAACTCAACCGATTTTGAATCGGAATACCATTTAATTCAATAATTTTCATTTATATCGACTCTGCATCAAAATAATCATGATTTCGTCAATTTCAAATTTTTTCATTTATTTTTTGTTTTTTGCATTTTCTAGCGTTGCTAGAGGTCTCAGACGATATTTGACGTTATTTTCGAATCCTCACATTTATTTTTGATCTTAACTATCTCTGTCAAAAGTCAACCGATTTTGAATCGGAATACCATTTAATTCAATAATTTTCATTTTTATCGACTCTGCATCAAAATAATCATGATTTTGTCAATTTAAAATTTTTTCATAAATTTTTTGTTTTTTGCATTTTCTGGCCTTTCTAAAGGTCTTAGACGATTTTAGACGTTATTTTGGAATCCTCACATTTCAAGCTTTGATCTTAACTATCTCTGTCAAAACTCAACCGATTTTGAATCGGAATACCATTTAATTCAATAATTTTCATTTATATCGACTCTGCATCAAAATAATCATGATTTCGTCAATTTAAAATTTTTTCATTTATTTTTTGTTTTTTGCATTTTCTGGCGTTTCTAGAGGTCTCTTAGACGATTTTTGACGTTATTTTCGAATCCTCACATTTCAAGCTTTGATCTTAACTATCTCTGTCAAAACTCAACCGATTTTGAATCGGAATACCATTTAATTCAATAATTTTCATTTATATCGACTCTGCATCAAAATAATCATGATTTCGTCAATTTAAAATTTTTTCATTTTATTTTTGTTTTTTGCATTTTCTGGCGTTTCTAGAGGTCTTAGACGATTTTTGACGTTATTTTCGAATCCTCACATTTCAAGCTTTGATCTTAACTATCTCTGTCAAAACTCAACCGATTTTGAATCGGAATACCATTTAATTCAATAATTTTCATTTATATTCGACTCTGCATCAAAATAATCATGATTTCGTCAATTTAAAATTTTTTCATTTATTTTTTGTTTTTTGCATTTTCTGGCGTTTCTAGAGGTCTTAGACGATTTTTGACGTTATTTTCGAATCCTCACATTTCAAGCTTTGATCTTAACTATCTCTGTCAAAACTCAACCGATTTTGAATCGGAATACCATTTAATTCAATAATTTTCATTTATATCGACTCTGCATCAAAATAATCATGATTTCGTCAATTTAAAATTTTTTCATTTATTTTTTGTTTTTTGCATTTTCTGGCGTTTCTAGAGGTCTTAGACGATTTTTGACGTTATTTTCGAATCCTCACATTTCAAGCTTTGATCTTAACTATCTCTGTCAAAACTCAACCGATTTTGAATCGGAATACCATTTAATTCAATAATTTTCATTTATATCGACTCTGCATCAAAATAATCATGATTTCGTCAATTTAAAATTTTTTCATTTATTTTTTGTTTTTTGCATTTTCTGGCGTTTCTAGAGGTCTTAGACGATTTTTGACGTTATTTTCGAATCCTCACATTTCAAGCTTTGATCTTAACTATCTCTGTCAAAACTCAACCGATTTTGAATCGGAATACCATTTAATTCAATAATTTTCATTTATATCGACTCTGCATCAAAATAATCATGATTTCGTCAATTTAAAATTTTTTCATTTATTTTTTGTTTTTTGCATTTTCTGGCGTTTCTAGAGGTCTTAGACGATTTTTGACGTTATTTTCGAATCCTCACATTTCAAGCTTTGATCTTAACTATCTCTGTCAAAACTCAACCGATTTTGAATCGGAATACCATTTAATTCAATAATTTTCATTTATATCGACTCTGCATCAAAATAATCATGATTTCGTCAATTTAAAATTTTTTCATTTATTTTTTGTTTTTTGCATTTTCTGGCGTTTCTAGAGGTCTTAGACGATTTTTGACGTTATTTTCGAATCCTCACATTTCAAGCTTTGATCTTAACTATCTCTGTCAAAACTCAACCGATTTTGAATCGGAATACCATTTAATTCAATAATTTTCATTTATATCGACTCTGCATCAAAATAATCATGATTTCGTCAATTTAAAATTTTTTCATTTATTTTTTGTTTTTTGCATTTTCTGGCGTTTCTAGAGGTCTTAGACGATTTTTGACGTTATTTTCGAATCCTCACATTTCAAGCTTTGATCTTAACTATCTCTGTCAAAACTCAACCGATTTTGAATCGGAATACCATTTAATTCAATAATTTTCATTTATATCGACTCTGCATCAAAATAATCATGATTTCGTCAATTTAAAATTTTTTCATTTATTTTTTGTTTTTTTGCATTTTCTGGCGTTTCTAGAGGTCTTAGACGATTTTTGACGTTATTTTCGAATCCTCACATTTCAAGCTTTGATCTTAACTATCTCTGTCAAAACTCAACCGATTTTGAATCGGAATACCATTTAATTCAATAATTTTCATTTATATCGACTCTGCATCAAAATAATCATGATTTCGTCAATTTAAAATTTTTTCATTTATTTTTTGTTTTTTGCATTTTCTGGCGTTTCTAGAGGTCTTAGACGATTTTTGACGTTATTTTCGAATCCTCACATTTCAAGCTTTGATCTTAACTATCTCTGTCAAAACTCAACCGATTTTGAATCGGAATACCATTTAATTCAATAATTTTCATTTATATCGACTCTGCATCAAAATAATCATGATTTCGTCAATTTAAAATTTTTTCATTTATTTTTTGTTTTTTGCATTTTCTGGCGTTTCTAGAGGTCTTAGACGATTTTTGACGTTATTTTCGAATCCTCACATTTCAAGCTTTGATCTTAACTATCTCTGTCAAAACTCAACCGATTTTGAATCGGAATACCATTTAATTCAATAATTTTCATTTATATCGACTCTGCATCAAAATAATCATGATTTCGTCAATTTAAAATTTTTTCATTTATTTTTTGTTTTTTGCATTTTCTGGCGTTTCTAGAGGTCTTAGACGATTTTTGACGTTATTTTCGAATCCTCACATTTCAAGCTTTGATCTTAACTATCTCTGTCAAAACTCAACCGATTTTGAATCGGAATACCATTTAATTCAATAATTTTCATTTATATCGACTCTGCATCAAAATAATCATGATTTCGTCAATTTAAAATTTTTTCATTTATTTTTTGTTTTTTGCATTTTCTGGCGTTTCTAGAGGTCTTAGACGATTTTTGACGTTATTTTCGAATCCTCACATTTCAAGCTTTGATCTTAACTATCTCTGTCAAAACTCAACCGATTTTGAATCGGAATACCATTTAATTCAATAATTTTCATTTATATCGACTCTGCATCAAAATAATCATGATTTCGTCAATTTAAAATTTTTTCATTTATTTTTTGTTTTTTGCATTTTCTGGCGTTTCTAGAGGTCTTAGACGATTTTTGACGTTATTTTCGAATCCTCACATTTCAAGCTTTGATCTTAACTATCTCTGTCAAAACTCAACCGATTTTGAATCGGAATACCATTTAATTCAATAATTTTCATTTATATCGACTCTGCATCAAAATAATCATGATTTCGTCAATTTAAAATTTTTTCATTTATTTTTTGTTTTTTGCATTTTCTGGCGTTTCTAGAGGTCTCAGACGATTTTAGACGTTATTTTCGAATCCTCACATTTCAAGCTTTGATCTTAACTATCTCTGTCAAAACTCAACCGATTTTGAATCGGAATACCATTTAATTCAATAATTTTCATTTATATCGACTCTGCATCAAAATAATCATGATTTCGTCAATTTAAAATTTTTTCATTTATTTTTTGTTTTTTGCATTTTCTGGCGTTTCTAGAGGTCTTAGACGATTTTTGACGTTATTTTCGAATCCTCACATTTCAAGCTTTGATCTTAACTATCTCTGTCAAAACTCAACCGATTTTGAATCGGAATACCATTTAATTCAATAATTTTCATTTATATCGACTCTGCATCAAAATAATCTTGATTTCGTCAATTTAAAATTTTTTCATTTATTTTTTGTTTTTGCATTTTCTGGCGTTTCTAGAGGTCTTAGACGATTTTTGACGTTATTTTCGAATCCTCACATTTCAGGCCTTGATCTTAACTATCTCTGTCAAAACTCAACCGATTTTGAATCGGAATACCATTTAATTCAATAATTTTCATTTATATCGACTCTGCATCAAAATAATCATGATTTCGTCAATTTAAAATTTTTTCATTTATTTTTTGTTTTTTGCATTTTCTGGCGTTTCTAGAGGTCTTAGACGATTTTTGACGTTATTTTCGAATCCTCACATTTCAGGCTTTGATCTTAACTATCTCTGTCAAAACTCAACCGATTTTGAATCGGAATACCATTTAATTCAATAATTTTCATTTATATCGACTCTGCATCAAAATAATCATGATTTCGTCAATTTAAAATTTTTTCATTTATTTTTTGTTTTTGCATTTTCTGGCGTTTCTAGAGGTCTTAGACGATTTTTGACGTTATTTTCGAATCCTCACATTTCAGGCTTTGATCTTAACTATCTCTGTCAAAACTCAACCGATTTTGAATCGGAATACCATTTAATTCAATAATTTTCATTTATATCGACTCTGCATCAAAATAATCATGATTTCGTCAATTTAAAATTTTTTCATTTATTTTTTGTTTTTGCATTTTCTGGCGTTTCTAGAGGTCTTAGACGATTTTAGACGTTATTTTCGAATCCTCACATTTCAAGCTTTGATCTTAACTATCTCTGTCAAAACTCAACCGATTTTGAATCGGAATACCATTTAATTCAATAATTTTCATTTATATCGACTCTGCATCAAAATAATCATGATTTCGTCAATTTAAAATTTTTTCATTTATTTTTTGTTTTTTGCATTTTCTGGCGTTTCTAGAGGTCTTAGACGATTTTAGACGTTATTTTCGAATCCTCACATTTCAAGCTTTGATCTTAACTATCTCTGTCAAAACTCAACCGATTTTGAATCGGAATACCATTTAATTCAATAATTTTCATTTATATCGACTCTGCATCAAAATAATCATGATTTCGTCAATTTAAAATTTTTTCATTTATTTTTTGTTTTTTGCATTTTCTGGCGTTTCTAGAGGTCTTAGACGATTTTAGACGTTATTTTCGAATCCTCACATTTCAAGCTTTGATCTTAACTATCTCTGTCAAAACTCAACCGATTTTGAATCGGAATACCATTTAATTCAATAATTTTCATTTATATCGACTCTGCATCAAAATAATCATGATTTCGTCAATTTAAAATTTTTTCATTTTATTTTTTTTTTTGCATTTTCTGGCGTTTCTAGAGGTCTTAGACGATTTTTGACGTTATTTTCGAATCCTCACATTTCAAGCTTTGATCTTAACTATCTCTGTCAAAACTCAACCGATTTTGAATCGGAATACCATTTAATTCAATAATTTTCATTTATATCGACTCTGCATCAAAATAATCATGATTTCGTCAATTTAAAATTTTTTCATTTATTTTTTGTTTTTTGCATTTTCTGGCGTTTCTAGAGGTCTTAGACGATTTTAGACGTTATTTTCGAATCCTCACATTTCAAGCTTTGATCTTAGCTATCTCTGTCAAAACTCAACCGATTTTGAATCGGAATACCATTTAATTCAATAATTTTCATTTATATCGACTCTGCATCAAAATAATCATGATTTCGTCAATTTAAAATTTTTTCATTTATTTTTTCTTTTTTGCATTTTCTGTCGTTTCTAGAGGTCTTAGACGATTCTAGACGTTATTTTCGAATCCTCACATTTCAGGCTTTGATCTTAACTATCTCTGTCAAAACTCAACCGATTTTGAATCGGAATACCATTTAATTCAATAATTTTCATTAATATCGACTCTGCATCAAAATAATCATGATTTCGTCAATTTAAAATTTTTTCATTTATTTTTTGTTTTTTGCATTTTCTGGCGTTTCTAGAGGTCTTAGACGATTTTTGACGTTATTTTCGAATCCTCACATTTCAAGCTTTGATCTTAGCTATCTCTGTCAAAACTCAACCGATTTTGAATCGGAATACCATTTAATTCAATAATTTTCATTTATATCGACTCTGCATCAAAATAATCATGATTTCGTCAATTTAAAATTTTTTCATTTATTTTTTGTTTTTGCATTTTCTGGCGTTTCTAGAGGTCTTAGACGATTTTAGACGTTATTTTCGAATCCTCACATTTCAAGCTTTGATCTTAACTATCTCTGTCAAAACTCAACCGATTTTGAATCGGAATACCATTTAATTCAATAATTTTCATTTATATCGACTCTGCATCAAAATAATCATGATTTCGTCAATTTAAAATTTTTTCATTTATTTTTTGTTTTTTGCATTTTCTGGCGTTTCTAGAGGTCTTAGACGATTTTAGACGTTATTTTCGAATCCTCACATTTCAAGCTTTGATCTTAGCTATCTCTGTCAAAACTCAACCGATTTTGAATTTTTCATTTATTTTTGTTTTTGCATTTTCTGGGTTTCTAGAGGTCTTAGAGATTTTGACGTTATTTTCGAATCCTCACATTTCGGGCTTTGATCTTAACTATCTCTGTCAAAACTCAACCGATTTTGAATCGGAATACCATTTAATTCAATAATTTTCATTTATATCGACTCTGCATCAAAATAATCTTGATTTCGTCAATTTAAAATTTTTTCATTTATTTTTTTTTTTTGCATTTTCTGGCGTTTCTAGAGGTCTTAGACGATTTTAGACGTTATTTTCGAATCCTCACATTTCGAGCCTTGATCTTAGCTATCTCTGTCAAAACTCAACCGATTTTGAATCGGAATACCATTTAATTCAATAATTTTCATTTATATCGACTCTGCATCAAAATAATCTTGATTTCGTCAATTTAAAATTTTTTCATTTATTTTTTGTTTTTGCATTTTCTGGCGTTTCTAGAGGTCTTAGACGATTTTTGACGTTATTTTCGAATCCTCACATTTCAGGCTTTGATCTTAGCTATCTCTGTCAAAACTCAACCGATTTTGAATCGGAATACCATTTAATTCAATAATTTTCATTTATATCGACTCTGCATCAAAATAATCTTGATTTCGTCAATTTAAAATTTTTTCATTTATTTTTTGTTTTTGCATTTTCTGGCGTTTCTAGAGGTCTTAGAGGATTTTAGACGTTATTTTCGAATCCTCACATTTCGGGCTTTGATCTTAGCTATCTCTGTCAAAACTCAACCGATTTTGAATCGGAATACCATTTAATTCAATAATTTTCATTTATATCGACTCTGCATCAAAATAATCTTGATTTCGTCAATTTAAAATTTTTTCATTTATTTTTTGTTTTTGCATTTTCTGGCGTTTCTAGAGGTCTTAGACGATTTTTGACGTTATTTTCGAATCCTCACATTTCGGGCCTTGATCTTAGCTATCTCTGTCAAAACTCAACCGATTTTGAATCGGAATACCATTTAATTCAATAATTTTCATTTATATCGACTCTGCATCAAAATAATCTTGATTTCGTCAATTTAAAATTTTTTCATTTATTTTTTGTTTTTGCATTTTCTGGCGTTTCTAGAGGTCTTAGAGGATTTTAGACGTTATTTTCGAATCCTCACATTTCGGGCTTTGATCTTAGCTATCTCTGTCAAAACTCAACCGATTTTGAATCGGAATACCATTTAATTCAATAATTTTCATTTATATCGACTCTGCATCAAAATAATCTTGATTTCGTCAATTTAAAATTTTTTCATTTATTTTTTGTTTTTGCATTTTCTGGCGTTTCTAGAGGTCTTAGACGATTTTAGACGTTATTTTCGAATCCTCACATTTCAGGCCTTGATCTTAGCTATCTCTGTCAAAACTCAACCGATTTTGAATCGGAATACCATTTAATTCAATAATTTTCATTTATATCGACTCTGCATCAAAATAATCTTGATTTCGTCAATTTAAAATTTTTTCATTTATTTTTTGTTTTTGCATTTTCTGGCGTTTCTAGAGGTCTTAGAGGATTTTAGACGTTATTTTCGAATCCTCACATTTCGGGCCTTGATCTTAGCTATCTCTGTCAAAACTCAACCGATTTTGAATCGGAATACCATTTAATTCAATAATTTTCATTTATATCGACTCTGCATCAAAATAATCTTGATTTCGTCAATTTAAAATTTTTTCATTTATTTTTTGTTTTTGCATTTTCTGGCGTTTCTAGAGGTCTTAGAGGATTTTAGACGTTATTTTCGAATCCTCACATTTCGGGCCTTGATCTTAGCTATCTCTGTCAAAACTCAACCGATTTTGAATCGGAATACCATTTAATTCAATAATTTTCATTTATATCGACTCTGCATCAAAATAATCTTGATTTCGTCAATTTAAAATTTTTTTCATTTATTTTTTGTTTTTGCATTTTCTGGCGTTTCTAGAGGTCTTAGAGGATTTTAGACGTTATTTTCGAATCCTCACATTTCGGGCCTTGATCTTAGCTATCTCTGTCAAAACTCAACCGATTTTGAATCGGAATACCATTTAATTCAATAATTTTCATTTATATCGACTCTGCATCAAAATAATCTTGATTTCGTCAATTTAAAATTTTTTCATTTATTTTTTGTTTTTGCATTTTCTGGCGTTTCTAGAGGTCTTAGAGGATTTTAGACGTTATTTTCGAATCCTCACATTTCGGGCCTTGATCTTAGCTATCTCTGTCAAAACTCAACCGATTTTGAATCGGAATACCATTTAATTCAATAATTTTCATTTATATCGACTCTGCATCAAAATAATCTTGATTTCGTCAATTTAAAATTTTTTCATTTATTTTTTGTTTTTGCATTTTCTGGCGTTTCTAGAGGTCTTAGAGGATTTTAGACGTTATTTTCGAATCCTCACATTTCGGGCCTTGATCTTAGCTATCTCTGTCAAAACTCAACCGATTTTGAATCGGAATACCATTTAATTCAATAATTTTTCATTTATATCGACTCTGCATCAAAATAATCTTGATTTCGTCAATTTTAAAATTTTTTCATTTATTTTTGTTTTTTGCATTTTCTGGCGTTTCTAGAGGTCTTAGACGATTTTAGACGTTATTTTCGAATCCTCACATTTCGGGCTTTGATCTTAGCTATCTCTGTCAAAAACTCAACCGATTTTGAATCGGAATACCATTTAATTCAATAATTTTCATTTATATCGACTCTGCATCAAAATAATCTTGATTTCGTCAATTTAAAATTTTTTCATTTATTTTTTGTTTTTGCATTTTCTGGCGTTTCTAGAGGTCTTAGACGATTTTAGACGTTATTTTCGAATCCTCACATTTCGGGCCTTGATCTTAGCTATCTCTGTCAAAACTCAACCGATTTTGAATCGGAATACCATTTAATTCAATAATTTTCATTTATATCGACTCTGCATCAAAATAATCTTGATTTCGTCAATTTAAAATTTTTTCATTTATTTTTTGTTTTTTGCATTTTCTGGCGTTTCTAGAGGTCTTAGAGGATTTTTAGACGTTATTTTCGAATCCTCACATTTCGGGCTTTGATCTTAGCTATCTCTGTCAAAACTCAACCGATTTTGAATCGGAATACCATTTAATTCAATAATTTTCATTTATATCGACTCTGCATCAAAATAATCTTGATTTCGTCAATTTAAAAATTTTTCATTTATTTTTTGTTTTTGCATTTTCTGGCGTTTCTAGAGGTCTTAGAGGGATTTTTAGACGTTATTTTCGAATCCTCACATTTCAGGCCTTGATCTTAGCTATCTCTGTCGAAACTCAACCGATTTTGAATCGGAATACCATTTAATTCAATAATTTTCATTTATATCGACTCTGCATCAAAATAATCTTGATTTCGTCAATTTAAAATTTTTTCATTTATTTTTTGTTTTTGCATTTTCTGGCGTTTCTAGAGGTCTTAGAGGATTTTAGACGTTATTTTCGAATCCTCACATTTCCGGGCCTTGATCTTAGCTATCTCTGTCAAAACCTCAACCGATTTTGAATCGGAATACCATTTAATTCAATAATTTTCATTTATATCGACTCTGCATCAAAATAATCTTGATTTCGTCAATTTAAAAAATTTTTCATTTATTTTTTTTTGTTTTTGCATTTTCTGGCGTTTCTAGAGGTCTTAGAGGATTTTAGACCCTATTTTCGAATCCTCACATTTCGGGCCTTGATCTTAGCTATCTCTGTCAAAACTCAACCGATTTTGAATCGGAATACCATTTAATTCAATAATTTTCATTTATATCGACTCTGCATCAAAATAATCTTGATTTCGTCAATTTACAATTTTTTCATTTATTTTTTGTTTTTGCATTTTCTGGCGTTTCTAGAGGTCTTTAGAGAAAAGAGGATTTTAGACGTTATTTTCGAATCCTCACATTTCCGGGCCTTGATCTTAGCTATCTCTGTCAAAACTCAACCGATTTTGAATCGGAATACCATTTAATTCAATAATTTTCATTTATATCGACTCTGCATCAAAATAATCTTGATTTCGTCAATTTAAAATTTTTTTTCATTTATTTTTTGTTTTGCATTTTCTGGCGTTTCTAGAGGTCTTAGAGGATTTTAGACGTTATTTCGAATCCTCACATTTCGGGCCTTGATCTTAGCTATCTCTGTCAAAACTCAACCGATTTTGAATCGGAATACCATTTAATTCAATAATTTTCATTTATATCGACTCTGCATCAAAATAATCTTGATTTCGTCAATTTAAAATTTTTTTCATTTATTTTTTGTTTTTGCATTTTCTGGCGTTTCTAGAGGTCTTAGAGGGTTTTAGACTTTATTTTCGAATCCTCACATTTCGGGCCTTGATCTTAGCTATCTCTGTCAAAAACTCAACCGATTTTGAATCAGAATACCATTTAATTCAATAATTTTCATTTTATATCGACTCTGCATCAAAATAATCTTTGATTTCGTCAATTTAAAATTTTTTCATTTATTTTTTGTTTTTGCATTTTCTGGCGTTTCTAGAGGTCTTAGAGGATTTTAGACGTTATTTTCGAATCCTCACATTTCGGGCCTGATCTTTAGCTATCTCTGTCAAAACCTCAACCGATTTTGAATCGGAATACCATTTAATTCAATAATTTTCATTTATATCGACTCTGCATCAAAATAATCTTGGGATTTCGTCAATTTAAAATTTTTTCATTTATTTTTTGTTTTTGCATTTTCTGGCGTTTCTTAGAGGTCTTAGAGGATTTTAGACGTTATTTTCGAATCCTCACATTTCGGGCCTTGATCTTAGCTATCTCTGTCAAAACTCAACCGATTTTGAATCGGAATACCATTTAATTCAATAATTTTCATTTATATCGACTCTGCATCAAAATAATCGTTTCGTCAATTTAAAATTTTTTCATTTATTTTTTGTTTTTTGCATTTTCTGGCGTTTCTAGAGGTCTTAGAGGATTTTAGACGTTATTTTCGAATCCTCACATTTCGGGCCTTGATCTTAGCTATCTCTGTCAAAACTCAACCGATTTTGAATCAGAATACCATTTAATTCAATAATTTTCATTTATATCGACTCTGCATCAAAATAATCTTGATTTCGTCAATTTAAAATTTTTTCATTTATTTTTTGTTTTTGCATTTTCTGGCGTTTCTAGAGGTCTGAGAGGATTTTAGACGTTATTTTCGAATCCTCACATTTCGGGCCTTGATCTTAGCTATCTCTGTCAAAACTCAACCGATTTTGAATCGGAATACCATTTAATTCAATAATTTTCATTTATATCGACTCTGCATCAAAATAATCTTGATTTCGTCAATTTAAAATTTTTTCATTTATTTTTGTTTTGCTTTTCTGGCGTTTCTAGACAGACCTGATCTTAGAAACCGATTTTGATACCTTAACATAATCATATCGCTCTGCATCAAAATAATCTTGTTTCGTTTAAAATTTTCATTTATTTTTTGTTTTTGCATTTTCTGCCGTTTCAGAGGTCTTAGAGGATTTTTAGGAGCCTTATTTTCGAATCCTCACATTTCGGGCCTTGATCTTAGCTATCTCTGTCAAAACTCAACCGATTTTGAATCGGAATACCATTTAATTCAATAATTTTCATTTATATCGACTCTGCATCAAAATAATCTTGATTTCGTCAATTTAAAATTTTTTCATTTATTTTTTGTTTTTGCATTTTCTGGCGTTTCTAGAGGTCTTAGAGGGATTTTAGACGTTATTTTCGAATCCCCTCACATTTCAGGCCTTGATCTTAGCTATCTCTGTCAAAACTCAACCGATTTTGAATCGGAATACCATTTAATTCAATAATTTTTCATTTATATCTGACTCCTGCATCAAAATAATCTTGATTTCGTCAATTTAAAATTTTTCATTTATTTTTTTGTTTTTGCATTTTCTGGCGTTTCTAGAGGTCTTAGACGATTTTAGACGTTATTTTCGAATCCTCGCTCACACATTTCGGGCCTTGATCTTGGCTATCTCTGTCAAAACTCAACCGATTTTGAATCAGAATGCCATTTAATTCAATAAATTTCATTTAT